>JARQWZ010000855.1:387500-450339 GCA_033150135.1 Gobio occitaniae
AAAGTGCCTTGTAAGCCGCTGTCATCTGTCTTTTTTGGACGTGTGCAGAAAAACTGAGTGTGATACACATACATGAATCACCTCAGGAGAAACCGAGACAGAGAGAAAGGGAGTCTATGGAAAGGTCAGTCGAACACTATCCTCTACTAAGGCTACATAAATCACTTCAGAACACACACTTACACTCAAACAAAACAAACAAGATATATCACTCGGAGCCTGCACACTCACAATCGCTACTGTTTTCATGTAGAGTAGCCAGAAAAATCATCAAAACAAATCATATTACCTTGCATGCATCACTGTACACGAACATATCTGATCCTTTTTATTAGTTCTCGGAGGAGGAGGGGGGAGGGGGGTCTTACCCCTGAGTTTTATCGTTAGTGGAAAATAATGAGAATCATTTTTCACTATCAAGGCTTCCCTTTCTCCTCTACACAACACGCACATGCTCCCCAGTGGCCAGATGCTTGCAATTTCAAGTCTGTCGACTTATTTACATCTCTGGAATCACAGAGTTATATGAATATTCATATCATCAAATCTGCACATAAAGGCACATCCACTAGTTGACAAGTGTGTGTGTCTGTGTGAACAGGTTAGCCTAAAATTGTGAGGGACAAATATCCTCACTCATACAGTGAAATATTATGACAACCGACTATAGTGAGGAAATTTTACTGGTTCTCACTAGGTAAAAATGCTTATATATTGCCCAAAACATCGTTCTGTGATGGGGAGGTTCAGGGGTAGGGCTTGGGTTAAAAGTCTATGCAGTGTCCACGTGTGTGTGTGTGGCTGGTATTCCTTACGTTATGGGGACCAGTCATTTTTGACCTTGTGAGGACAATTTTTTTTGGTCCCCCTGAGGAAAACAGCTTATAAATCATACGAAATGAAGTTTTTCGAAAATAGATTCATGTAGAACATTTTCTGTGACGGGTAGGTGTATGGTTAGAGGATATAAAATACAGTTTGTACAGTATAAAAACCATTATGCCTATGAAGAGTCCCCACAAAGATATCAAAACTGAGTGTGTGTGTTTGTGTGTGTGTACGTGCCTCGAGCAGCTCTGAAGCATATCCTGGTACATGTTCTGTAGTCTCAGCTCTAAATGGCATGCCCATGAACCATTCACTAATGGTCTGATGCATATTGCACTCAAAAGCTTTCCCAAAAGGAATGTTCCATTCTTATTGGCTGTCTTTATGCAATTTCCGTGAGTCCGGGTGCACAGGTTTTGATCGATCTACCGTGATGCAGTGTTTCATGCATTGCTAGCTGCTTCAATGAGTGCTTCCAAGGCAAAATTAATCACTAAGATTGTCCCATTTTTAGTGTGTTGCTATGCGGTTGCGAGGGTGTTTTAGCTGGTTGATGTGTTTGCTTAGGGGCCATTCACACAGAATGCATTTTCCCATTCTGCACTGCTTTGCCCTTGATTTTGCACAACACGACCGTCTTTAACCGTTGTTCTCACGTCTTTTGCACCATTGCACATTCTAAAAACACAAGTTCAACCAAGTTGATCTCTAGACCTTCACTGTAAAAAAGTTACAGCCTGAAATTTTTAAGTACAATCAACTTGAATGTTTAATTCATTTCAACTTAGATTACGTTAAACTGACTTAAACAAAGTTGTATCTTGTATGACTTATAAAAAAAAGTTGAAAATGTATTCTTTTGAAAACAATGTAAAAACATGTTGTCATAACTTATTGATCGTATAATTTTTTACAGTGTTGTGGGGTTTTTTTCATTCCACTGACCTGCAACTCACATTTTTCTTTGTGAATGGCCCTTGTGTCACCGTTGTGTTCCTGAATTGAAAAATCACATTGATTTTCTCTATGTTTATTACTAAGAAGCTGCTTTGAAACAATCTGTATTGTATAAAGTCACTATTTGACATGACATACTGAACTTTATTTGTTAAAAATCACATTTTGTAGCCAAATTCCATGCATCTTCAAAAGAAAAATCTGAGAATCCCAGCAAAAACACGACAAAACTCTAAACTGTAACAGATTGCAGAACCCAAGTGCAGTTTATTTGAACTCAAACAACAAACAAAGTGGCTTGGCTTGGCTTGGCTTGGCTTGGCTTGGCTTGGCTTGGCTTGACTTGGCTTGACTTGGCTTGAGCTTGAGCTTGGACTGACTTGACTTGACCTTGGAATGACTTGACTTGACTTCACCTTGGACTGACTTGACTTGACCTTGGACTGACTTGACTTGAACTTGGACTGACTTGATTTGACCTTGGACTGACTTGACCTTGGAATGACTTGACTTGACCTTGGACTGACTTGACTTGACCTTGGAATGACTTGACCTTGGACTGACTTGACTTGACTTGACTTGACTTGGCTTGGCTTGACTTGACCTTGGACTGACTTGGCTTGGCTTGGCTTGACTTGACTTGACCTTGGACTGACTTGACTTGGCTTGACTTGACTTGACTTGACTTGACTTGACCTTGGACTGACTTGACTTGGCTTGACCTTGGACTGACTTGACTTGGCTTGGCTTGGCTTGACTTGACTTGACCTTGGACTGACTTGACTTGACTTGACTTGACTTGACTTTGGACTGACTTGACTGGACTTGACTTGACTTGACTTGACTTGACTTGACTTGACTTGACTTGACTTGACTTGACTTGACTTGACTTTGGACTGACTTGACTGGACTTGACTTGACTTGACTTGACTTGACTTGACTTGACTTGGACTGACTTGACTTGACTTGACCTTGGACTGACTTGACTTGACTTGACTTGACTTGACTTTGGACTGACTTGACTTGACTTGGCTTGACTTGACTTGGCTTGACCTTGGACTGACTTGATTTGACCTTGGACTGACTTGACTTGACTTGACCTTGGACTGACTTGACTTGGCTTGGCTTGGCTTGGCTTGACTTGACCTTGGACTGACTTGACTTGACTTGACTTGACTTGACTTGACTTGACTTGACTTTGGACTGACTTGACTGGACTTGACTTGACTTGACTTGACTTGACTTGACTTGACTTGACTTGACTTGGACTGACTTGACTTGACTTGACTTGACCTTGGACTGACTTGACTTGACTTGACTTGACTTTGGACTGACTTGACTTGACTTGACTTGACTTGGACTGACTTGGACTGACTTGACTTGACTTGACCTTGGACTGACTTGACTTGACTTGACCTTGGACTGACTTGATTTGACTTGACTTGACTTGACTTGACCTTGACTTGACTTGACTTGACCTTGGACTGACTTGACTTGACTTGACTTGGACTGACTTGACTTGACCTTGGACTGACTTGACCTTGGGCTGACTTGATTTGACCTTGGACTGACTTGACTTGACCTTGGACTTAGACTTGACAACATGAACCAAAAAATATTTTTATTCTATACCTTGTTTTATTTTGTATGGTGTCCTTGAGTGCCTTGAAAGGTGCCTTTAAATAAAAGGTATTATTATTATTATTATTATTATTATTATTATTATTATTATTATTATTATTATTATTATTATACACTTGGACCTAACATGGACTCACCAACAACGGGTTACAACATCAATACTAGACAAAGACGCATGGCAAACATGAGGGCTTAAATACACTAGGACTTCCTAAATTAGATTAACTAAAAATGGAAAATTAGCGTGAGAGCGCAATCCCATAAACACACCAATGGGAGTGTAAAGTTCAGCGTGTGATCTACTGATGAAACACACATTAAAGCACACAGACGGATAATTTCCATAATGACCAACACAATCTACCAAGAGCAGCGCAAATTAGCATCTGGATAAGACATGTTTTTTTGGGGGCGGTAAATAATGCCGCAAACACCAGTAAATTGACGAGTGCAAACCTTAGTAAATCACCGCGCATGATTCATTTAAATACTCTCCTCCCCCCAAAAAAGATAACTCCTATTCTCTGAAAGAGAAACTCCTATTGAAAGGATTGAAAATAATCAAAGATATTTGATATTTGATATTTGAAATCCAACAAAGAAATTTGCTTTACTGTTGTCAACACATTTGCTTATCAGAAGGACCTGGAAGACAAAAGGCAGGCCTGTAGGCCGCAGGGGGTGCCACACCTTTTACTGTTGGGGAAGTTTGGTCTGATTGGTCAGTTTGAATGTTATGTGTGAGTTTGGCCTGATTGGTCAGTTTAAAAGAATACATTTGGTTTCAGTCACATGGTCAAGGAATACAGTAGATAAAAGAAGATTGGAAACTAGGCTCTCGCTCTCTTTTCTTCTGGCTCTTGAAGTCATCTGGGCTTCTCGTCTTTGCTCTCTTCTTCTTCTCTCTCCCCCACTCTCTCTCTCTCTCTCTCCCTCTCTCTCTCTCTCTTTCTCTCTCTCTCTTAGGTAACATTGTATTCATGCTGTGTACGATTAATGGTATAAGTTTATCATCTCATCCATCCATTTTGAAACTATTTTAAGTGTAACCATAACCAGATTTTGTCATTAAATCCTTTCTATTACAAATACTGTGCTAACTAGTTTTGATTTAGTATTGACTTTGAAGTGCTCCCTATTGCAATACAATATAGTCATATTATAGCAACGCTCTCCCACATATTTTGCTATTGTAACTGCGCTTATCTCCGTCGTTGGTATGAGTTGCAGTGGGTGGAAATAGACAAGAAATGTACAGTTCCCTTTCGTTCAGTCACTACGACGTACGTTAGTGACTAACGAATGGGGGTTTCGCTTAGAAGCCAATCATCTTCATTGTATTCAACAGCGCCCAATGGCAGTGCCAATGCCATGGGCATGCGGAATTTGCATGCGTAACTCCGCCCCACCTCGTGGGTATATAAGGAAGTACGCTGGCAACATCGCATTATGTTTCTGCTTTGGAGCCAAGAGGATCTCTTCACTCCTACAAGCCTGATCTGAGTCTTCGACAGCTTTCGAGACGAGCAGCTTTCCAGAGGCGTTGGTGTTACGGCGCGTTCCAGTGATCTTCATACTTCCTGCTCTGCTGATCTGCGCAGTGGTCTGCCGACAGCTGGTGTGTTGGTCCCTGGGCGCTTCGGCGTTCTCTGCGAGGCTTTCCTCTCACAAAAAGAGCTTGCGCGTGGCACGTCTTTTTCAAGACGGTTCGCCCGTGCACTTCCGGGTGCGATCGATCTCCGTTGCTGTCTATGGGCACATTCACTGCTCGATGTGTTTGGGCTTCAGCACGTTCGGGCAGTGTTTGTGGATGCGTCATGTTCCCACTGCGGGAACGTGACCATCGCGATGTTGCGGTCGAGACTCAGTGATCTCCGTGAGGAGAGAGAGTCCCCTCTGCCACACCCCAATCTACCGTCTCCGAGTGAGGTGGTACTTTGGCTGGTGGCCAGGGTGACCTGAGTGCGGTGCCGTGGTATTAAGAACCCCGACGATCATTCCTCGGGCCACGCCCCCTCTTGCACATTGCTTTAACCCGCGAGTGTTGGACTGAAACAGCGGCCCGTCTCTGACGCCTCGTTCGTTTCGTTCACGCTCCAGATAGCAGTGAGATGTCGATCGCCGCATCCCAAGGTGGGCTGGAGTCCTTTGGGGATGACGATTAGGAGTTGTGCTCCGCCTCCGGGTGTGTCAGCACTGCCTGATCCGACCTAAGGTTGACAGCCATGTTATCTCGGGCAGCCGCGAGTCTCGCGCTGGTGTGGAACTCCGCCCAGTCGCGAGTGCTCGTGGTTGCGCGATTGGTTTTTGGGGACGGCACCCGACAGCTGTTGGGCCCCGCCCCCAATGCCTTTCGCCCCCGAGGTGCATGAGGAGATCACGCGGTCCTGGAAGTCCCCGTGCTTCCCGCGATCGTTTGGTGGCCTCCTCCGCCTTCTCTGCCCTTGATGGGGCCGCGGCCTAGGGTACACTGGGGCCCCCTCACCCCCACTGTTGAACTCTCTGTTGCGCACTACGGTGTCCACAGAGGGCTTGACGTGGCGTGGTGTGGCTGTCCTAAGCACCCTCCCAAAGCCTGTGGGCTCGTCTACTTCGGTGGCGTGGTCCTGCAGAGCTACGGGCAGGCCGCCGCCCCTTTGCACATGCACAAGGGTGGAGCCGACCCAGGGCTCTTCATTGAGCTGCGTGCCGCGACTGATCCCGCCCCCGGGCGGTGAAGGTGGCCACACGCTCCCTGGGTCGGGAGATGTCCACAGCTGTGGTCCGGGAGAACACCTGGCCTTACCTGGTGATTTGGAGGACGTTGAGTGGGCCCGCCCCCTCAACTCACCCATATCCCAGGCTGGCCTCTTCGGCGGCGCGGCTGGGAACTGCGCCCAACAGTTCTCGGCCGCCCCAGAGCAGACTGAGGCTGTAACACGTACTGCCCCGGCGGCCAGCTGCTGCACCAGCCGCCGGCTCAGTCGCCTCAGTCCGCTCGCCGCCGAGGGCGCCCTCCCTCTTCCCGCCCGGCCCCAGCAGCAGCCTTAACCTGGGCCGCGCCGTGGAGGTGGTTGAGGATGTCGCCCAGTCCGCTCCCCAGACTGGTTAAACGCCACGCTGGAGGTGGACAACTCAGAGATGGGTTCCAGTTCTTCCCAGGGGATGGTAGCAGGGCCTCTCCTTCCCCCGGTGGAGGGCCGGGGGAAAATCCTTCCGCTGCTGGCCCCCGGGCTAGCAGCGCTTGGGAAGAACTCATGTTCCTGTCTCTGAGGACCCAGAGACCGGTGATGACAGTGCGCGCCACCCACGGGTCCCGCCACTCGCATCCCTCTCTGTCGCCAGCCTCCTGGCAGAGCAGACCCCAGTGGAACGCGCGTCCTTCCCTGGTCTCCTCTGTCAGGACGCAGCCGTTAACCGCACCCCCACACCGGGACGCCCAACAGCCTCCCTTGTCCGGGTCGGTAACGCTGCATCGCTGCCCCACTCCGGGTACACCTGTAGTCCGATTGACCCCGCTGGTGCAGTTCCTGGGAGCCTGGCTTCAGATTCCAGGGCTGTCCCGCTGGGTCGCGAAGACAGTCAGGTGCGGCTACGCGATTCAGTTCGCGCAGGTTCCTCCCTGCTTCCGGGGAGTCCGTTCCACTATGATCGGGGCTAATGCCCCCGTCATGCGAGCGGAGGTTGCCACCCTACTGGCGAAGGGTGCGATCGAACCTGTCCCTCCAGCCGAGGTGAATTCCGGGTTTTACAGCCCGTACTTCATTGTACCCAAAAAGACCGGTGGGCTTGACCAATCCTGGACCTGCGCGTTTTGAACCGTTACCTTCACCGGTTTCCGTTCAAGATGTTGACAGCGAAACGCCTTTTCGAATGCGTTCGTCCAGACGATTGGTTGCAGCGATCGACCTGAAGGACGCCTACTTCCATGTCTCCTTCTACCTCGACACAGACCGTTCCTACGGTTTGCTTTCGAGGGGCGGGCATATCAGTACGCAGTTCTACCATTCGGGCTATCTCTGTCCCCTCGCGTCTTTACGAAGATTGCCGAGGCAGCCCTTGCGCCCCTTCGGCAGCACGGGGTCCGCATCCTGAATTACCTCGACGACTGGCTCATTCTGGGTCCCTCTCGAGAGCAGGTTTGCGGACACAGAGATTTGGTGCTCCATCACCTAGCCCGTCTGGGCCTTCGGGTCAACTGGGAGAGGAGTAACTTTGCCCCGCGCAGAGGATCTCTTTTCTCAGTATGGATATTGACTCGGTCGCCATGTGCGCGCTGCTTTCGAGCGCGCGCGCGCAGTCTCTGCTGACTTCCCTTCGTCAAATCGAGGGCAAGAATGCGGTTCCACTGAAACATTTCAGAGGCTCCTGGGGCATATGGCATCTGCAGCCGCGGTAACGCCGCTCGGATTGCTTCATATGAGACCGCTTCAGCACTGGCTACGCGATCGAGTCCCGAGATGGGCATGGCGGTCTGGCACGCTCCGGGTACAAGTGACTCGGGCCTGCTTACAGACTCTCTCCCCGTGGTCGAACCTCAGTTTTCTACGGACCGGAGTGTCCTTAGAACGAGTTTCCAGGCGTCTTGTTGTATCAACAGATGCATCATCCACGGGCTGGGGTGCCATGTGCAATGGACAAGCAGCCGCGGGCTCCTGGATAGGACCCCAGCGCCTTCTGTGTGTCAATTGCCTCGAGTTGCTGGCAGTACGGTTCGCCCTGCACCGCTTCCGAGCGTTGCTGAAGGGTCAACATGTACTAGTCAGGACAGACGACACGGCCGGGCGGTCTACGCTCCCGCCGTATGTCTCAACTCGCCCGCCATCTCGTTTTATGGAGTCAGAAGCATCTGAGGTCCCTTCATGCTGTCCACATCCCGGGAGACCTGAACCGTGCAGCCCACGAGCTCTCACGGCTTCAGCCTCTTCCTGGAGTATGGAGACTCCATCCCCAGACGGTCCAGCTGATATGGGAACGGTTCGGCGACGCACAGGTAGATCTGTTTGCCTCCCAGGACTCTTCCCATTGCTCCCTGTATTATTCCCCGACCTATGGTCGGCACGGATGCACTGGCGCACAGCTGGTCGTCGGGGCTACGCAATTATGCGTTCCCCCAGTGAGCCTTCTCGCACAGGTACTGTGCAGGATCAGGGAGGACAAGGAGCAGGTCATGTTGGCCGCCCCGTTGGCACGGCCGGACCTGGTTCTCAGAACTGCTACTCCTTGCGACAGCCCCTCCCTGGCCTATTCCTCTGAGACTCCTTACTCAGAGACGGGGCACCTTTTGGCACCCGCGTCCAGCGTTCTGGAAGCTCCACGTGTGGCTTCTGGATGGGACGCGGCTGGTTTGAGTAGCCCTCCACCTGCGGTGGTCGCTACCATCACTTCCGCTAGGGCAGAGTCTACACGACACCTCTATGCGTTGAAGTGGGACCTCTTCGTCACATGGTGCTCTTCCCGCCAGGAAGACCCCTGGAAATGCCCGATCGGGTCTGTGCTTCGTTTCTCCAGGAGGGGGTGGGACGAAGGCTGTCTCCTTCCACCCTTAAGTGTACGTGGCCGCAATATCTGCCTACCACGATCTCCTGGGAGACAATAAGGTAAGTAGCAGCACGACCTGATCATCAGGTTCCTGAGGGGGGCGAGGAGACTGAATCCTCCTCGCTCTCCTCTCGTTCCCTCTTGGGACCTCTCAGTAGTCTTAAGTGCTCTGTAGAGGCCTCCCTTTGAGCCTTTGCGGTCGGCGGAGTTTAATTTCTTGTCTATTAAGACGGCTCTGCTGACCGCATTGGCCTCGCTTAAGAGGGTCGGGGACCTGCAAGCATTTTCGGTTGACGAAGCGTGCCTTGAGTTCGGGCCGGCTAACTCTCACGTGATCCTGAGACCCCGGCCCGGATATGTGCCCAAGGTTCCTACCACTCCGTTCCGAGATCAGGTGGTGAACCTGCAAGCGCTGCCTTGGAGGAGGCAGACCCAGCCTTGGCATTGCTCTGTCCAGTACGCGCTCTCCGCGCTTACGTAGACATGACGCAGTGTTTCAGGACCTCAGACCAGCTCTTTGTCTGTTATGGTGGAGAGCGGAAGGGAAGTGCTCTCTCAAAGCAGAGGTTGTCTCACTGGACAGTGGACACCATTGTTTTGGCTTACCAGCAGCAAGGCCGACCATGTCCCCTTGGTGTGAGGGCACACTCCACCCGGAGTGTGGCCTCCTCTTGGGCTCTAGCGCATGGCGCCTCGCTAACAGACATCTGCAGAGCTGCAGGCTGGGCGACACCCAACACATTCGCCAGATTCTACAATCTCCGAGTGGAGCCAGTGTCCGACTTTGTACTCGCCCCCCCGAGGGGCCGGTAATGGGCCAGGCTCAGGTGTCTTCGCTTGCTCGCCATTCCACTCCCAGGACTGGATACGTGCGATATTTTCCTCAGGTGAGCTCCCCGAGAGCCCTGAGCTCCTCCAGCACTGCTGACGCCGACATCAGTTCAGTCTGCCCTTTCGAGCCCAGACCCTCATGTCCGGCCAGGTGCTCCGTGTGCATGGTTCCCCTCCGGCGACCCCCACACGAGTATTCCCACCGTAAGCCTCCTCAGTGAGCAGGTGTCTTTCCCTTGGCAAGCCCCTGCCACACCTAGGGTTAAAAATCCACCTTCGGCTGGTACCCTAGAGATCTTCCATATGCAGCCCACAGCGGGTCATATGTGTATTCTCTAAGTCCTCCCCACGGGTAGGCATCTTGGCATTCCCTCACTGGGATATGCTTCCCAGTGTACCTTGGTAATCCTGTGATAAGTGGGAGTCCTAGGGCCTTAAGTGGCGGGATCTCACACTTACGCAGGGCACTGGATGACAGCTGAGTGGCGCTGTTTTACAGGTTCCCCCATTCGTTAGTCACTAACGTACGTCGTAGTGACTGAACGAAAGGGAACGTCCGGTTACGTATGTAACCCTCGTTCCCTGAGGAGGGAACGGAGACGTACGTTTCCTTAGCCACCTCAGCTGTGCTGCCTGGAACGCGGAGTTCAGTCTTGGCTCCTGCAGCAGTAACATAATGCGATGTTGCCAGCGTACTTCCTTATATACCCACGAGGTGGGGCGGAGTTACGCATGCAAATTCCGCATGCCCATGGCATTGGCACTGCCATTGGGCGCTGTTGAATACAATGAAGATGATTGGCTTCTAAGCGAAACCCCCATTCGTTAGTCACTAACGTACGTCTCCGTTCCCTCCTCAGGGAACGAGGGTTACATACGTAACCGGACGTTTTCTTCCATCTTTCTGATAACGTTTCTTTAGTCTCTGGCAACCCTGTAGATTGAACCATCTACAGGAGTCCACTCTTACACTATAAATACATATGCAATAAGTTCAGACGCAAAAATAACCCTGTCCATGGCTTTCCAGCACTAATGTTTCACTGCATGTCTTTAGTAAATCCTGACAGGAGTTTTTTAACGGCAAAAGATGGTTTGCGTTGGCGCAAGCTGTTAGTAAATCTGGCCCTCAGTGTCTCGGTATCTGTGGCGTTTGAGTGCAAGCGAATCAGGCTCCTGGTGTCATGTTGTATTATTCAAAACAAGATGGATAACTACACAAACCCATCAGCAGTGACACTGATGACAGAAGCAGTCGAGAGGGACCCTGAGCGCTCTCATACATGTTTATGCAAAACATTCCCGCCCACACTCAAACACACGCACTTCTCCGGAGATGACAACAGGGATTGGATGATTGAAGATAAAAGTCTGACCTCTCTGATCAGCCTCCATCAGTCTAAGATGTGCCTATTGCTTCTTACATGAAAGCCATGTGCTATGATGCGGCGACGGTTGACTCGAGCGCAAGGCCTTGTCAATATTACAAGTGACACCACGAATTCTGTGACCTTCTCAAAAATCAGATGCAATTAATTCCTCTCACGTCATCGACCCATGTCATGATTATTTTAATCACATATTCAGTGACTCAGGCTATTGTCTGTGAACACAATACAGTTCAACTTTTGTAGCAGTTGAGTAATGACTCAGACTTTTATGCTATAAAGAAAGACAATGTGCCGAACCGCTTATTATAGCAGTGTTTTTTCAACTGGTGGGTTGGAGATGTGTCACGATAGAGTCGTAGACGGAAGGGGAAACCATTTCATCATTTCTTTTTTGTATTATTTCAGAACTGTACATTTTTGAGATATGGACATTACTTTGACACAGTCAACTCTAACAAATGATTTTAAATTGTAATAAAACATGCATTTGTCTGTAAAGCTGCTTTGAAACGATATATGTATTGTGAGATTTTAAGGATTGGGTTCTGAAGCAAAAACCAGTTGAGATTGCTCTATTAAAGGGTCTAATTAAAAATATATATATTAAAACATTTAATAAATAAGCATTTAAGAGAGAGACGCTGGACAGATGCAGGTACGCATCTCTCTCTCTCTCTCGATCGTAACTGACGAAAATAACCGCCAAATTTTATCCTTCCAGTCAAATATTGCGCTGCAAACATCAATAGCTTTGTCAATAAGTTGTCAATGCCGACAAATGACCATGGTATAAGCGGAATAATCCACGGCTAGCTGTGCATTAAACAATTTTAGCCTCCATGTCATGCATTAAAATCGTTTAATGCACAGCTAGCCATGGATTATCCCTTACTTATAATAGGCTTGAATCGGGGTCATGATGTATTGACTTATTTGAATTTTGCCGATTTTGAATGAAAAAAGGCACATAGTGTACCATTAACACTGAAGCTGAGTTTATTTACTTCAAAATAGCGATGTAACCCCCTCGTTGCTGAGAAATATATCCTCCTGGGACCCAGAATTTTTTTTTTTTGAATTTAATATTTTTTCATGTCATTACACTTTTTAGAGCATTAGAAACAAATGGGAGAAAAAAAACATTTTTGAAAAATTATATTTTATTTATATGTCCTCTAGTAGTTGTCAAATAAAATGACATGAAATTGCATGTATAGGCAAAAAAAATGGGATTTATTTTTAATTCACCAATTCAGTATTTTTTTTTAGACAAACTTTGTTTAAAGATGATTCTGAACTATGTTATGAAAGATATAACGAAATGCATTGATATACCATTTTACTTTATGCAATATGTGGGTAAAATGGCCATACTTGGATTTTCCCATTCAATACAATGTATCTGCATCTAATTAGCATATTAATGTATTCTTGGTGCAACATGTAATGAAAATAGAAGTGTAATAATAATGGGAGTAATAATTGGCAACATTTTCATAGTAATATCTAATATTTCATAGGAATATTGAAATGTAAATTCTTTCCCTATTCACTCCAAAATGCCTGATAAACATGATTTAAGTCCTGGCGTCCACTGCAGTGGACCTGTATGAAATCAATCAATATTTTGACTATAAACTCCATAACATTTTCCTGAGATGTTGGTTTATAACAAACTATTTGAAAATGTATCCAATTTAAATTATAATTACAAAATATTATCATATTTCCATAAGAGTGCTAAACATTAATGTCAGACGTTTTTAAAGACCAAGAAGTAGTTGTCCTGGTGAAACTAAACATTCGATAAACATGTCATGAACATATTTCAATGAAATTCACTAAAATATAATGTCCACTACAGTGGACAAAAGTCTATTCCTGGGTCCCAGGAGGATAATGCAGCGATTCAGTAGTGAAGCCTTTATTACTTAAAGTCGCAGGGCAGGATTGATAAGTTTCTGTTTTCGTTTCAGTGTGTGTGCGCAGTGCGTTCTCTGTGTGTGAGTGACATATGTGTGTGCGCTTCAGTGAAAACAGCACATTAATATAAAACAGTGATTAAACGGACTTGGAACTACCTGTGCATTAAACCGTTTTATAGAGGGTATGCACGTGACTTTGGTTCGCACAAAACACATCTAAACCAGGGAAGAGCTTTGAAATTGACTGTACAAATAGATTTGACAAGAAGTCTGAGGAATATTTTTACAGACTGCCGAAAGCTACAGAAAAGAGAAGCAAATGGATCGCTGCAATTCACAGAAACTGCCGGACTCCAGGCAGCAAAAGGTGGATTTGCAGTCATCATTTTTGGGGTAAAATCATACCCTATATATTGTTTTGTTATATATTTGTGACAAGCAGGGCGGGCGAGAGCCGTGAGAGAGCGGTGCGAGGCCGGTGCGTGATTTAATCCTCTCACGGAGGAGCTCGGAAGCATGAAAGGAGGAGCGACGGCAGTGAAGGACGAGAGAGGACCAGGCCTGGACTTTATGTTGTGTTTTGTGTACGTTTTATTATGTGTATGCGTGGCGGTCGTCCATAAGGAGGCTGCAGTTTTTACTTTTTTAAGTCTTTTGAACATTCGCCGGTTCCTGACTTCTTCTTTCCTGAACAAAGAACTGTATTACAATATTGTATTGACGACTTTTCAATTGAATATTTACCATCTTATATTCTACATAAGCACATAAAAGTGACGTCAATGCTTACCTTCTATTGCACACCTTCCAGCCAATCAGAGTCGAGTATTCAGACAGACTATGGTATAGTGTTTATATTAGACCTGCTGGGATGGTTCTTGTTGGAAATTGCATATATATACGTCACTCGCCTGTGTGTGTAAAAAGAGAAACGTTGCTCTGCCTATTTTGACGTGTGTCTGGTGTGAGTGTTAGTCATCACAATGAGCGAGAAAGATTGACATGGAGCTTTTATTAATCTATACATTTTAAACAAACGTCGAACAGAGGAGAGTCTGCTGGAGAAAAGCGAAAGTGACGAGCTTGTAATAAAACCAGAATCAACATTGGCTTGGCTTTTCTGAGATGAGGAGAACTGAGGGATTTGAAATGTTGTAAAAGCGACGCAGAGATGATGGTGTTTTTATTACTCAACAGGTGAGTAATGTGTTTTATTGAGCAGATAAATTACCATATGTAGCTCTCTAACAGAGTTCACTCTAAAGCATTATCTATTGTGAAGCTCATCTCATTATGGGTTGTTGTAACGCTGTGCTGGAATGTTTTTTAAGGAAGTACCGTGTCTATTAATGGGTAAAGCTACAGTAACGTCTTCAGCTAGTCAGCTTGAGATCCTTTTCCATCTCAACAAATTTGATCTCTTAAGCCTATAGTGGATGTTTTATGGGCAGTAGGATACTATATTCATCCGCACAGTCGTTTGTTTGTGCGTTTGAGCCTTTGTTGACTTTGAGACTTTGCAGCAGTTGGTCTTTAAACCGTTTCTGATGTCTGCTGAAGTGGTCATTGACAGTGAACATGAGTGTGCATAATATGCATGTTGGCTAGCTCTGTCAAAACTTGTCAAGTCACACCATCTGTTATGATATAGTCTTGTCTCAGCCATGAATAAACACACACTGTTTACTTGCTTGCATTTCAAACAGCTGCTAATTATGTGGGTGTTTTGAAACACTTTCATATGATACTTTTGTGTCATGCGCTGTATTGTAATTCTCGGTTCAGTCTATTCTCCAGACTGATTGAAACCCTTAAAGCTACACTGTGTAACTTTTTTTAGTTTATTCTTAGCTAAAAACACTTAGTTCTTTCAAAAATACATGTGCTCATTAATGTATATTTACTTCTTTCAAGTAATAAAGTATTCTCGTAAGTTTATAATATGCCATTGAAAATACATACGGGTGAGGGGTTCGAATGCCGGTCGCCATGTTGCCCCCCCATCTTGAAAGTACATAAGCCAAAGAGGGACATACCCGTAAATTCAAGCTGTGGACGAGGTCGAACTGGAAGCCATGTTAATCTTGGACTAAATCGGCCACCGTAGGAGTTAAAACGAAATCGGAATTGAGAGGAACAGAAACTAATATTCACTGGATGGTCATATACCTTTTAACCGCTAGATGGGGGAAAATATCACACAGTGTAGCTTTAACTCTTGAGCTCATTAGTCTATGTGAACAATTCATTGAAGAAAAAAGAAAAAAACAGTTCATAAGAGTTTATGTGGTGATGCCATAAAACCTGTGGGCCGGAATTTTATAACTGGATTTATACACTTATATAATATATTCACCTTTTTTCAGTTATATACTTTTGTATATTTTTCAATATAGCATATTTATGAATCCATAATTGACTTCAAAAGCAATGAAGGTCATGCACAACAAACGTATGTATTCTCGCATCACTTCCGGTTCAGGTATTTTGTCTGTGCTTCATTAAAGGGACAGTTCACCCAAAAATGAAAATTAGCACATGATTTACTCACCCTCAAGTCATCCTAGGTCGTCTGGCTATCACCAGATCAAGCTCAATCTTTTAAGATTGAACATTGGTCTGTATTTTCTCCTGCACAAGAGGTGTGATCAAAAATGACATAGGATAGTCCTTCAACCAATCAGACCATAAGAGGCGTGATCAACGTGCATCGATCCATCCCTTCTCTATCTGTCATCGTATTATGCTGCATTCCAGGCAGGTTTTTGAGCCCGTAAGTTACGACTTCAAACCACGACTCGTGACTTTGTAGTGTTCCAGGCAAAGTCACGCCAAACTGCCTGAGCGGTAGCTAGATGCAAACGAAGAATGGCGAACCGTATGGGGCTTATGCTCATTTACAATAATTTCTATCGCCAAATGTGCTTACTCCTTGCTTATTTGAGGGAAACGGAGGAGAAAAAATGGCGCATAAGGCAAGAGAAGCTGTTATACCTTTTATTTTACGTTATTTGTATATTTGGAAATGTATTTGGTATTCATTTATTCTTGCACTCAATCCATAGTTTTCAGTCATGTGACTGTCGCGGAGCCTTGGAGGGTAAAACCTTAAAGTGCTGTAATGTACTAAAACAGTGATATTAAAAGATCAAATTCAGTTTACACCTTTTTGATGATGCATACTATATACAGGCGAGTAAATGAGGCAAGAATATGAACGCAACGTGTTTTCTTTATAATGGGTTTCGATGGGGAAAACACCTAACGAGAAACCTTGTGTTGCACTAATATTCTGTGTTCGTCTGCTTTCCTGTACAAAGTATGCAACATCAATAAGGTGCATATTGAATTTGGTATTTTAATATCACTGTCTTACCGCATTAATACTGACTACAAACCTGGTAAAAATGACTAGCGGCAAAGGAGAGCCTTGTTTTGCCCTCCAGGTGGGCGTTCCTATAAACGTGTGATGACACGTGAAAATGGATGAATGGAGACCCACATATTGAATGGCCGTAAGAGCGTGTAACTGGGAGTACATCGAGTTCACGGGTGGGAAGTCACGGGTTTGACTGCCGTTCCAGTGCACTTTCACGGGTAGAAGGTTGGAAAAACACGGGTTACGGGTTGCCTGGAACGCGGCATTAAACCCGCCAATAGTGCTCCAGGTGGATAAGCCTGTCTGTGATTGGTTCCCGCAAATGTGTAACAGACGCAGGATAAATGAATGTACAGGTTTCAAGTCTGAGCTTGACCAGGGCCAAATCAAACCCCCAGCAGATCAGGGGATACCCAGTCTACATCCTATAGGTATATATGACTTTCTTCTTTCAGACGAACACAATCAGAGTTATATTTAAAAATATCCTGGCTCTTCCAAGCTTTATAATGGCAGTGAATGGCAGCCCAAAATTTAAATCCCAAAAAAAGTGCATCTATCCATTATAAAAGTAATCCATACGACTCTGGGGGGTTAATAAAACCTTTATAACTTTATATATATATACTTTACAAAGCAAAATATTTATCTTCCGTCAGACCGCCTTCCGTATTTAAGAAAGTGTAACGCTTCTCGCTTTGTCTGACGCCATCATTGTGTCAGTTATGATTTTTCCGTAAGTTGAATATGGAAGGCGGTCCGGCGGCAGCTTGATATTTTACTTTATAAAGTTGGATATTTTTCTTACATAACTCCATCGATTCGCTTCAGATGGCCTTTATTAACCCCCCGGAGCCGTGTGGATTACTTTTATAATGGATGGATGCACTTTAACACATTTTGCCGACAAGCGGATGTGAAGAGACCTGTTTTCCTGCAATTTTACCAATAAAACACCACAAAAATACTGCTACACAAATACAATAGACAATTTTTTTCACTAGTATATTTATTCAGCTATTTACTATTAGAGAAATAAATCACAGAAATGTATCTTTGACTTTTTTTCCACTGCTAAAGTGGACTGCAAAATGCCTGTAGTCAATTTTAGTAAACATTTTTTATTATTAAATATTTTCTTTCTTTCTTATATATGACATTGTATTTTCCTTTAACCTTCTGGTGCTCTTCGTTTAGGGGTTGCATTGGTTGTCTTCCTGGTCATAAGTGATTGGACACCTAAAAATTAAACTTCCTCCACCCCAGTGAAACCAATGCAATTTATTTTTCTTCAATAATATTTTTTCTTTTTAATTTTGTATTTTGAAATGATTTGGTGGTATTATTTTATATTTATGCAATAAGTATGGTCTATTTTTTTTTCATTGAAAATTATACCATTTTTTTTTTTATTATTATTGCAGTATTTCAGGTTTAAATAGAGACTAGGCCTTCAAACTAATTTTTTTGAAGGCAGATTAGCGCCCTCTTTTGGAATTATTTAAGAAATCATGCAACCATGTGTGTAATAACTAGAGGTCTCTATGGAGAGGCTTGAGAATTTCCTAGCTCTGTTTTGAACACATTTAATGATTTTTTTTTGTTGATGGATTTGAATATATATTTAAAAAAATCTCAAAGACTATTTATTGTAAAGTTTTAGATTGTTTTTTTTTTTGTTTTGTTAGAAATACAGATTTTTTTCTGTGAATTTGTGTTTTTGCTAATTTCCCATTCATTTCCTATGGTGGTCATTTTTGACCGAAGAGCACAAGTGGGAGTATTTTTTTTATGACCACTTAGCATGCTCCAATCATGCCCTCAATTTTTTTGTGTGTTTACATACCTAATGCTAGAAAAGTCACCAAGTTTCATATCATTCTGATAAAACTGTGATTTTTAAAAGTTCCAAATGTGGTTCATAGGTTCAGTTTTTCATAGCTGTGTAAGTGTGTATAAGTGTGCGTGTGTGTGTGAGTGGATGTGTCAATATCACACTGCTGATGTTTTAGAGTGTCACCCCTTTACTGCTGTGTACTTTTTTTCAGCATCGTGGCCGATTTGTAGATTGTACAAACAAATATTCAGAGATTTTTTGTGTTTTTGCCGTTTTCCCATTCATTTCCTTTGGTCGGTCATTTATGACCGAAGACAATGAACGATACTTTTTTTTTTTTACGACCAATTAGCATGCTCGAATCATGACCCCAATTTTTTTGTGTGTTTACATACCTAATGCTAGAAAAGTCACCAAGTTTCATATCATTCTGATGAAGCAGTGATTTTTAACATTTCAAAACAGTAAATTTTCTGGTCAGAAATGACCGAAGAGCACCAGAGGGTTAATTGTTCACAAAAGTTTGAATTGAATGAAATTGAATTTTGAATCAAAGTTCACCCCAAACTGGAAGAATGTTGTTTCACTTCTGTGACTGACAGAAAAAGAAGCTTTGCGAGACGATTTTTTTATGATGCTGTAAAAGGATATTAGAGATGAGGTCTGGGAAAGAGTCGATGGCACTATATCTGTGAACTGCTCTCTGTTGGACCAGGCTCTCTGTCTTCATTGAGTCTGTACCAAGTGTAAATCCCCCTTTAAAAAACCCCTTGGCAGGATGCCTCTCTTTCTCCCTGTCGCTCTGCTTTTGCCTCATTTTCTGGAGCATGAGCAACTAATCTCTATCTGCTTCGCTGTGATATGACAAGCCAGCTATTGTCCTTGTAAAGCCATCTGATTGGCTGAGCAGCTGTGTCTCATTCAGCATGTCTCCATGTCCTGGGTCTCGTAATTGCTTTAGGGTTTCCACCGCTCTAAAGATTTCCCTCAGTTTGACTCTGATCTGCTTTCTGCTCCACTTTCTATTTCCGCCCCACATTCCAACTCTCTGCTCCTTCCTTTTATCTCCAGCTCTCCTTTCCTTATCCTCTCACTCATCTCCGTCTCACTCTCTCCAGCTCTGCTCTCCTCATTTCATGAAGCATGAAGATGCCGGATCCAAATGTAGTTTTTCCCTTTCGTCTCTTACGTATCCAAGTATCAGTGCAGTATTTCACACTTTACATTGACTTATATTAAATTATATTTTTCTCTTAAAGGCTTAGTTCACCCAAGCATGAAAATTCTGTCATTAATTCCTCACCCTCATGTTGTTCCAAACTCGTAAGACTTTCGTTCATCTTCAAAACACAAATGAAAATCTTTTTAATGAAATCTGAGAGCTTTCTGACCCTCCATTGACAACTACGAAACTGACATTTTGACGCTTCAAAAAATGTATAAAGAGATCATAAAACTTATCCATATGAATTGAGCGGTTTAGTCCAAATGTTCTATAGAGACGCGATCACTTTATATGATGAACAGATTTAATTTAAGGCTTTTATTCACATATAAACATTCAACTCACATCAGTTGTGGTAAACGGAAGCTTCTGCAGGAACCAATGAGGTTTATCCTTGTGTTAAGCATCCCGTTTGATCTTCCTCAAGAACCAATGAGGTTCATTCTTGTGTTACGCATCACGTTTGATCTTCCTCAAGAGCCAATGAGGTTCATTCTTGTGTTACGCATCACGTTTGATCTTCCTCAAGAGCCAATGAGGATCATTCTTGTGTTACGCATCACGTTTGATCTTCCTCAAGAACCAATGAGGTTCATTCTTGTGTTACGCATCACGTTTGATCTTCCTCAAGAACCAATGAGGTTCATTCTCGTGTTACGCATCACGTTTGAGCTTCCTCAAGAACCAATGAGGTTAATTCTTGTGTTACGCATCACGTTTGAGCTTCAGCAAGAACCAATGAGGTTCATTCTCGTGTTACGCAGCACGTTTGAGCTTCCTCAAGAACCAATGAGGTTCATTCTTGTGTTACGCATCACGTTTGATCTTCCTCAAGAACCAATGAGGTTCATTCTCGTGTTACGCATAACGTTTGAGCTTCCTCAAGAACCAATGAGGTTCATTCTTGTGTTACGCATCACGTTTCAGCTTCAGCAAGAACCAATGAGGTTCATTCTCGTGTTACGCATCACGTTTCAGCTTCCTCAAGAACCAATGAGGTTAATTCTCGTGTTACGCATCACGTTTGAGCTTCAGCAAGAACCAATGAGGTTCATTCTCGTGTTACGCAGCACGTTTGAGCTTCCTCAAGAACCAATGAGGTTGATTCTCATCTTACGCATCATGTTTGATCTTCCTCAAGAACCAATGAGGTTCATTCTTGTGTTACGCATCACGTTTGAGCTTCAGCAAGAACCAATGAGGTTGATTCTCATCTTACGCATCATGTTTGATCTTCCTCAAGAACCAATGAGGTTCATTCTTGTGTTACGCATCACGTTTGAGCTTCAGCAAGAACCAATGAGGTTCATTCTCGTGTTACGCAGCACGTTTGAGCTTCCTCAAGAACCAATGAGGTTCATTCTTGTGTTACGCATCACGTTTGAGCTTCAGCAAAAACCAATGAGGTTTATTCTCATGTTACGCATCACGTTTGAGCTTCCTCAAGAACCAATGAGGTTTATTCTCATGTTACGCAGCACGTTTGAGCTTCCTCAAGAACCAATGAGGTTCATTCTCGTGTTACGCAGCACGTTTGAGCTTCCTCAAGAACCAATGAGGTTCATTCTTGTGTTACGCATCACGTTTGATCTTCCTCAAGAACCAATGAGGTTCATTCTCGTGTTACGCATAACGTTTGAGCTTCCTCAAGAACCAATGAGGTTCATTCTTGTGTTACGCATCACGTTTGAGCTTCAGCAAGAACCAATGAGGTTCATTCTCATGTTACGCATCACGTTTGAGCTTCAGCAAGAACCAATGAGGTTGATTCTCATCTTACGCATCATGTTTGATCTTCCTCAAGAACCAATGAGGTTCATTCTTGTGTTACGCATCACGTTTGATCTTCCTCAAGAACCAATGAGGTTTATTCTCGTGTTACGCATCACGTTTGAGCTTCAGCAAGAACCAATGAGGTTCATTCTCGTGTTACGCATCACGTTTCAGCTTCCTCAAGAACCAATGAGGTTAATTCTCGTGTTACGCATCACGTTTGAGCTTCAGCAAGAACCAATGAGGTTCATTCTCGTGTTACGCAGCACGTTTGAGCTTCCTCAAGAACCAATGAGGTTCATTCTCATGTTACGCATCACGTTTGAGCTTCCTCAAGAACCAATGAGGTTGATTCTCATCTTACGCATCATGTTTGATCTTCCTCAAGAACCAATGAGGTTCATTCTTGTGTTACGCATCACGTTTGATCTTCCTCAAGAACCAATGAGGTTTATTCTCGTGTTACGCATCACGTTTGAGCTTCAGCAAGAACCAATGAGGTTCATTCTCGTGTTACGCATCTTGTTTGATCTTCCTCAAGAACCAATGAGGTTCATTCTCGTGTTACGCAGCACGTTTGAGCTTCCTCAAGAACCAATGAGGTTCATTCTTGTGTTACGCATCACGTTTGAGCTTCAGCAAAAACCAATGAGGTTTATTCTCATGTTACGCATCACGTTTGAGCTTCCTCAAGAACCAATGAGGTTTATTCTCATGTTACGCAGCACGTTTGAGCTTCCTCAAGAACCAATGAGGTTCATTCTCGTGTTACGCAGCACGTTTGAGCTTCCTCAAGAACCAATGAGGTTCATTCTTGTGTTACGCATCACGTTTGATCTTCCTCAAGAACCAATGAGGTTCATTCTCGTGTTACGCATAACGTTTGAGCTTCCTCAAGAACCAATGAGGTTCATTCTTGTGTTACGCATCACGTTTGAGCTTCAGCAAGAACCAATGAGGTTCATTCTCATGTTACGCATCACGTTTGAGCTTCAGCAAGAACCAATGAGGTTGATTCTCATCTTACGCATCATGTTTGATCTTCCTCAAGAACCAATGAGGTTCATTCTTGTGTTACGGATCACGTTTGATCTTCCTCAAGAACCAATGAGGTTTATTCTCGTGTTACGCATCACGTTTGAGCTTCAGCAAGAACCAATGAGGTTCATTCTCGTGTTACGCATCACGTTTCAGCTTCCTCAAGAACCAATGAGGTTAATTCTCGTGTTACGCATCACGTTTGAGCTTCAGCAAGAACCAATGAGGTTCATTCTCGTGTTACGCAGCACGTTTGAGCTTCCTCAAGAACCAATGAGGTTCATTCTCATGTTACGCATCACGTTTGAGCTTCCTCAAGAACCAATGAGGTTGATTCTCATCTTACGCATCATGTTTGATCTTCCTCAAGAACCAATGAGGTTCATTCTTGTGTTACGCATCACGTTTGATCTTCCTCAAGAACCAATGAGGTTTATTCTCGTGTTACGCATGTTGTTTGATCTTCCTCAAGAACCAATGAGGTTCATTCTTGTGTTACGCATCACGTTTGAGCTTCAGCAAGAACCAATGAGGTTCATTCTCGTGTTACGCATCACGTTTGATCTTCCTCAAGAACCAATGAGGTTAATTCTCGTGTTACGCATCACGTTTGATCTTCTTCAAGAACCAATGAGGTACATTCTCGTGTTACGCATCACGTTTGAGCTTCAGCAATAACCAATGAGGTTAATTCTCGTGTTACACATCACGATTGATCTTCCTCAAGAACCAATGAGGTTCATTCTTGTGTTACGCATCACGTTTGATCTTCCTCAAGAACCAATGAGGTTCATTCTCGTGTTACGCATCACGTTTGATCTTCCTCAAGAACCAATGAGGTTCATTCTTGTGTTACGCATCACGTTTGATCTTCCTCAAGAACCAATGAGGTTCATTCTCGTGTTACGCAGCACGTTTGAGCTTCCTCAAGAACCAATGAGGTTAATTCTTGTGTTACGCATCACGTTTGAGCTTCAGCAAAAACCAATGAGGTTTAATCTTGTGTTACGCATCACGTTTGAGCTTCTGCAAGAACCAATAAGGTTCATTCTCGTGTTACGCAGCACGTTTGAGCTTCCTCAAGAACCAATGAGGTTCATTCTTGTGTTACGCATCACGTTTGATCTTCCTCAAGAACCAATGAGGTTCATTCTCGTGTTACGCATCACGTTTGAGCTTCAGCAAGAACCAATGAGGTTCATTCTCGTGTTACGCATCACGTTTGAGCTTCAGCAAGAACCAATGAGGTTCATTCTCATGTTACGCATTAAGTTTGAGCTTCCTCAAGAACCAATGAGGTTAATTCTTGTGTTACGCATCACGTTTGAGCTTCCTCAAGAACCAGTGAGGTACATTCTTGTGTTACGCATCACGTTTGAGCTTCAGCAAGAACCAATGAGGTTCATTCTCGTGTTACGCATCACGTTTGAGCTTCAGCAAGAACCAATGAGGTTCATTCTCGTGTTACGCATCACGTTTGAGCTTCCTCAAGAACCAATGAGGTTAATTCTCGTGTTACGCATCACGTTTGATCTTCCTCAAGAACCAATGAGGTTCATTCTCGTGTTACGCATCACGTTTCAGCTTCCTCAAGAACCAATGAGGTTCATTCTCGTGTTACGCATCACGTTTGAGCTTCCTCAAGAACCAATGAGGTTAATTCTCGTGTTACGCATTACGTTTGATCTTTTTCAAGAACCAATGAGGTTCATTCTCGTGTTACGCAGCACGTTTGAGCTTCCTCAAGAACCAATGAGGTACATTCTTGTGTTACGCATCACGTTTGAGCTTCAGCAAGAACCAATGAGGTTCATTCTCGTGTTACGCATCACGTTTGATCTTCCCCAAGAACCAATGAGGTTCATTCTTTTGTTACGCATCACGTTTGATCTTCCTCAAGAACCAATGAGGTTCATTCTCGTGTTACGCATCACGTTTGATCTTCCTCAAGAACCAATGAGGTTCATTCTTGTGTTACGCATCACGTTTGATCTTCCTCAAGAACCAATGAGGTTCATTCTCGTGTTACGCAGCACGTTTGAGCTTCCTCAAGAACCAATGCGGTTAATTCTTGTGTTACGCATCACGTTTGAGCTTCAGCAAAAACCAATGAGGTTTTTTTCTCGTGTTACGCATCACGTTTGAGCTTCTGCAAGAACCAATGAAGTTCATTCTCGTGTTACGCAGAACGTTTGAGCTTCAGCAAGAACCAATGAGGTTCATTCTCGTGTTACGCATCACATTTGATCTTCCTCAAGAACCAATGAGGTTAATTCTCGTGTTACGCATCACGTTTGATCTTCTTCAAGAACCAATGAGGTACATTCTCGTGTTACGCATCACGTTTGAGCTTCTGCAAGAACCAATGAAGTTCATTCTCGTGTTACGCAGAACGTTTGAGCTTCTGCAAGAACCAATGAGGTTCATTCTCGTGTTACGCATCACGTTTGAGCTTCAGCAAGAACCAATGAGGTTCATTCTCATGTTACGCATCACGTTTGAGCTTCTGCAAGAACCAATGAGGTTCATTCTCGTGTTACGCAGCACGTTTGAGCTTCTGCAAGAACCAATGAGGTTCATTCTCGTGTTACGCATCACATTTGATCTTCCTCAAGAACCAATGAGGTTCATTCTCGTGTTACGCATCACATTTGATCTTCCTCAAGAACCAATGAGGTTCATTCTCATGTTACGCATCACGTTTGAGCTTCTGCAAGAACCAATGAGGTTAATTCTTGTGTTACGCATCACGTTTGAGCTTCAGCAAGAACCAATGAGGTTCATTCTCGTGTTACGCATCACGTTTGATCTTCCTCAAGAACCAATGAGGTTAATTCTCATGTTACGCATCATGTGTGATCTTCCTCAAGAACCAATGAGGGTAATTCTCGTGTTATGCATCACGTTTGATCTTCCTCAAGAACCAATGAGGGAAATTATCGTGTTATGCATCACGTTTGATCTTCCTCAAGAACCAATGAGGTACATTTTTGTGTTACGCATCACGTTTGAGCTTCAGCAAGAACCAATGAGGTTCATTCTCATGTTACGCATCACGTTTGAGCTTCCTCAAAAACCAATGAGGTTCATTCTTGTGTTACGCATCACGTTTGATCTTCCTCAAGAACCAATGAGGTTCATTATTGTGTTATGCATCATGTTTGAGCTTCAGCAAGGACCAATGAGGTTAATTCTCGTGTTACGCATCACGTTTGATCTTTCTCAAGAACCAATGAGGTTCATTCTTGTGTTACGCATCACGTTTGATCTTCCTCAAGAACCAATGAGGTTCATTCTCGTGTTACTCAACACGTTTGATCTTCCTCAAGAACCAATGAGGTTCATTCTTGTGTTACGCATCACGTTTGATCTTCCTCAAGAACCAATGAGGTTCATTCTCGTGTTACGCAGCACGTTTGAGCTTCCTCAAGAACCAATGAGGTTAATTCTTGTGTTACGCATCACGTTTGAGCTTCTGCAAGAACCAATGAGGTTCATTCTCGTGTTACGCAGCACGTTTGAGCTTCTGCAAGAACCAATGAGGTTTATTCTCGTGTTACGCAGCACGTTTGAGCTTCTGCAAGAACCAATGAGGTTCATTCTCGTGTTACGTATAACATTTGATCTTCCTCAAGAACCAATGAGGTTCATTCTCGTGTTACACATCACGTTTGAGCTTCAGCAAGAACCAATGAGGTTCATTCTCATGTTACGCATCATGTTTGAGCTTCCTCAAGAACCAATGAGGTTGATTCTCATCTTACGCATCACGTTTGAGCTTCAGCAAGAACCAATGAGGTTCATTCTCATGTTACGCATCACGTTTGAGCTTCTGCAAGAACCACTGAGGTTCATTCTCGTGTTACGCATCACATTTGATCTTCCTCAAGAACCAATGAGGTTCATTCTCGTGTTACGCAGCACGTTTGAGCTTCTGCAAGAACCAATGAGGTTAATTCTTTTGTTTAGCATCACGTTTGAGCTTCAGCAAGAACCAATGAGGTTCATTCTCGTGTTACGCATCACGTTTGATCTTCCTCAAGAACCAATGAGGTTCATTCTCATGTTACGCATCACGTTTGAGCTTCTGCAAGAACCAATGAGGTTAATTCTTGTGTTACGCATCACGTTTGAGCTTCAGCAAGAACCAATGAGGTTCATTCTCGTGTTACGCATCACGTTTGATCTTCCTCAAGAACCAATGAGGTTAATTCTCATGTTACGCATCACGTTTGATCTTCCTCAAGAACCAATGAGGGTAATTCTCGTGTTATGCATCACGTTTGAACTTCCTCAAGAACCAATGAGGTACATTTTTGTGTTACGCATCACGTTTGAGCTTCAGCAAGAACCAATGAGGTTCATTCTCGTGTTACGCATCACGTTTGATCTTCCTCAAGAACCAATGAGGTTCATTCTTGTGTTACGCATCACGTTTGATCTTCCCCAAGAACCAATGAGGTTAATTATTTTGTTACGCATCACGTTTGAGCTTCAGCAAGAACCAATGAGGTTCATTCTTGTGTTACGCATCACGTTTGATCTTCCCCAAGAACCAATGAGGTTAATTCTCGTGTTACGCATCACGTTTGATCTTCCTCAAGAACCAATGAGGTTCATTCTCATGTTACGCATCACGTTTGAGCTTCTGCAAGAACCAATGAGGTTCATTCTTGTGTTACGCATCACGTTTGAGCTTCAGCAAGAACCAATGAGGTTAATTCTCATGTTACGCATCACGTTTGATCTTCCTCAAGAACCAATGAGGGTAATTCTCGTGTTATGCATCACGTTTGAACTTCCTCAAGAACCAATGAGGTACATTTTTGTGTTACGCATCACGTTTGATCTTCCTCAAGAACCAATGAGGTTCATTCTCGTGTTACGCATCATGTTTGATCTTCCTCAAGAACCAATGAGGTTCATTCTTGTGTTACGCATCACGTTTGATCTTCCTCAAGAACCAATGAGGTTTATTCTCGTGTTACGCATGTTGTTTGATCTTCCTCAAGAACCAATGAGGTTCATTCTTGTGTTACGCATCACGTTTGAGCTTCAGCAAGAACCAATGAGGTTCATTCTCGTGTTACGCATCACGTTTGATCTTCCTCAAGAACCAATGAGGTTAATTCTCGTGTTACGCATCACGTTTGATCTTCTTCAAGAACCAATGAGGTACATTCTCGTGTTACGCATCACGTTTGAGCTTCAGCAATAACCAATGAGGTTAATTCTCGTGTTACACATCACGATTGATCTTCCTCAAGAACCAATGAGGTTCATTCTTGTGTTACGCATCACGTTTGATCTTCCTCAAGAACCAATGAGGTTCATTCTCGTGTTACGCATCACGTTTGATCTTCCTCAAGAACCAATGAGGTTCATTCTTGTGTTACGCATCACGTTTGATCTTCCTCAAGAACCAATGAGGTTCATTCTCGTGTTACGCAGCACGTTTGAGCTTCCTCAAGAACCAATGAGGTTAATTCTTGTGTTACGCATCACGTTTGAGCTTCAGCAAAAACCAATGAGGTTTAATCTTGTGTTACGCATCACGTTTGAGCTTCTGCAAGAACCAATAAGGTTCATTCTCGTGTTACGCAGCACGTTTGAGCTTCCTCAAGAACCAATGAGGTTCATTCTTGTGTTACGCATCACGTTTGATCTTCCTCAAGAACCAATGAGGTTCATTCTCGTGTTACGCATCACGTTTGAGCTTCAGCAAGAACCAATGAGGTTCATTCTCGTGTTACGCATCACGTTTGAGCTTCAGCAAGAACCAATGAGGTTCATTCTCATGTTACGCATTACGTTTGAGCTTCCTCAAGAACCAATGAGGTTAATTCTTGTGTTACGCATCACGTTTGAGCTTCCTCAAGAACCAGTGAGGTACATTCTTGTGTTACGCATCACGTTTGAGCTTCAGCAAGAACCAATGAGGTTCATTCTCGTGTTACGCATCACGTTTGAGCTTCAGCAAGAACCAATGAGGTTCATTCTCGTGTTACGCATCACGTTTGAGCTTCCTCAAGAACCAATGAGGTTAATTCTCGTGTTACGCATCACGTTTGATCTTCCTCAAGAACCAATGAGGTTCATTCTCGTGTTACGCATCACGTTTCAGCTTCCTCAAGAACCAATGAGGTTCATTCTCGTGTTACGCATCACGTTTGAGCTTCCTCAAGAACCAATGAGGTTAATTCTCGTGTTACGCATTACGTTTGATCTTTTTCAAGAACCAATGAGGTTCATTCTCGTGTTACGCAGCACGTTTGAGCTTCCTCAAGAACCAATGAGGTACATTCTTGTGTTACGCATCACGTTTGAGCTTCAGCAAGAACCAATGAGGTTCATTCTCGTGTTACGCATCACGTTTGATCTTCCCCAAGAACCAATGAGGTTCATTCTTTTGTTACGCATCACGTTTGATCTTCCTCAAGAACCAATGAGGTTCATTCTCGTGTTACGCATCACGTTTGATCTTCCTCAAGAACCAATGAGGTTCATTCTTGTGTTACGCAGCACGTTTGAGCTTCCTCAAGAACCAATGCGGTTAATTCTTGTGTTACGCATCACGTTTGAGCTTCAGCAAAAACCAATGAGGTTTTTTTCTCGTGTTACGCATCACGTTTGAGCTTCTGCAAGAACCAATGAAGTTCATTCTCGTGTTACGCAGAACGTTTGAGCTTCAGCAAGAACCAATGAGGTTCATTCTCGTGTTACGCATCACATTTGATCTTCCTCAAGAACCAATGAGGTTAATTCTCGTGTTACGCATCACGTTTGATCTTCTTCAAGAACCAATGAGGTACATTCTCGTGTTACGCATCACGTTTGAGCTTCTGCAAGAACCAATGAAGTTCATTCTCGTGTTACGCAGAACGTTTGAGCTTCTGCAAGAACCAATGAGGTTCATTCTCGTGTTACGCATCACGTTTGAGCTTCAGCAAGAACCAATGAGGTTCATTCTCATGTTACGCATCACGTTTGAGCTTCTGCAAGAACCAATGAGGTTCATTCTCGTGTTACGCAGCACGTTTGAGCTTCTGCAAGAACCAATGAGGTTCATTCTCGTGTTACGCATCACATTTGATCTTCCTCAAGAACCAATGAGGTTCATTCTCGTGTTACGCATCACATTTGATCTTCCTCAAGAACCAATGAGGTTCATTCTCATGTTACGCATCACGTTTGAGCTTCTGCAAGAACCAATGAGGTTAATTCTTGTGTTACGCATCACGTTTGAGCTTCCTCAAGAACCAATGAGGTTTATTCTCATGTTACGCAGCACGTTTGAGCTTCCTCAAGAACCAATGAGGTTCATTCTCGTGTTACGCAGCACGTTTGAGCTTCCTCAAGAACCAATGAGGTTCATTCTTGTGTTACGCATCACGTTTGATCTTCCTCAAGAACCAATGAGGTTCATTCTCGTGTTACGCATAACGTTTGAGCTTCCTCAAGAACCAATGAGGTTCATTCTTGTGTTACGCATCACGTTTGAGCTTCAGCAAGAACCAATGAGGTTCATTCTCATGTTACGCATCACGTTTGAGCTTCAGCAAGAACCAATGAGGTTGATTCTCATCTTACGCATCATGTTTGATCTTCCTCAAGAACCAATGAGGTTCATTCTTGTGTTACGGATCACGTTTGATCTTCCTCAAGAACCAATGAGGTTTATTCTCGTGTTACGCATCACGTTTGAGCTTCAGCAAGAACCAATGAGGTTCATTCTCGTGTTACGCATCACGTTTCAGCTTCCTCAAGAACCAATGAGGTTAATTCTCGTGTTACGCATCACGTTTGAGCTTCAGCAAGAACCAATGAGGTTCATTCTCGTGTTACGCAGCACGTTTGAGCTTCCTCAAGAACCAATGAGGTTCATTCTCATGTTACGCATCACGTTTGAGCTTCCTCAAGAACCAATGAGGTTGATTCTCATCTTACGCATCATGTTTGATCTTCCTCAAGAACCAATGAGGTTCATTCTTGTGTTACGCATCACGTTTGATCTTCCTCAAGAACCAATGAGGTTTATTCTCGTGTTACGCATGTTGTTTGATCTTCCTCAAGAACCAATGAGGTTCATTCTTGTGTTACGCATCACGTTTGAGCTTCAGCAAGAACCAATGAGGTTCATTCTCGTGTTACGCATCACGTTTGATCTTCCTCAAGAACCAATGAGGTTAATTCTCGTGTTACGCATCACGTTTGATCTTCTTCAAGAACCAATGAGGTACATTCTCGTGTTACGCATCACGTTTGAGCTTCAGCAATAACCAATGAGGTTAATTCTCGTGTTACACATCACGATTGATCTTCCTCAAGAACCAATGAGGTTCATTCTTGTGTTACGCATCACGTTTGATCTTCCTCAAGAACCAATGAGGTTCATTCTCGTGTTACGCATCACGTTTGATCTTCCTCAAGAACCAATGAGGTTCATTCTTGTGTTACGCATCACGTTTGATCTTCCTCAAGAACCAATGAGGTTCATTCTCGTGTTACGCAGCACGTTTGAGCTTCCTCAAGAACCAATGAGGTTAATTCTTGTGTTACGCATCACGTTTGAGCTTCAGCAAAAACCAATGAGGTTTAATCTTGTGTTACGCATCACGTTTGAGCTTCTGCAAGAACCAATAAGGTTCATTCTCGTGTTACGCAGCACGTTTGAGCTTCCTCAAGAACCAATGAGGTTCATTCTTGTGTTACGCATCACGTTTGATCTTCCTCAAGAACCAATGAGGTTCATTCTCGTGTTACGCATCACGTTTGAGCTTCAGCAAGAACCAATGAGGTTCATTCTCGTGTTACGCATCACGTTTGAGCTTCAGCAAGAACCAATGAGGTTCATTCTCATGTTACGCATTACGTTTGAGCTTCCTCAAGAACCAATGAGGTTAATTCTTGTGTTACGCATCACGTTTGAGCTTCCTCAAGAACCAGTGAGGTACATTCTTGTGTTACGCATCACGTTTGAGCTTCAGCAAGAACCAATGAGGTTCATTCTCGTGTTACGCATCACGTTTGAGCTTCAGCAAGAACCAATGAGGTTCATTCTCGTGTTACGCATCACGTTTGAGCTTCCTCAAGAACCAATGAGGTTAATTCTCGTGTTACGCATCACGTTTGATCTTCCTCAAGAACCAATGAGGTTCATTCTCGTGTTACGCATCACGTTTCAGCTTCCTCAAGAACCAATGAGGTTCATTCTCGTGTTACGCATCACGTTTGAGCTTCCTCAAGAACCAATGAGGTTAATTCTCGTGTTACGCATTACGTTTGATCTTTTTCAAGAACCAATGAGGTTCATTCTCGTGTTACGCAGCACGTTTGAGCTTCCTCAAGAACCAATGAGGTACATTCTTGTGTTACGCATCACGTTTGAGCTTCAGCAAGAACCAATGAGGTTCATTCTCGTGTTACGCATCACGTTTGATCTTCCCCAAGAACCAATGAGGTTCATTCTTTTGTTACGCATCACGTTTGATCTTCCTCAAGAACCAATGAGGTTCTTTCTCGTGTTACGCATCACGTTTGATCTTCCTCAAGAACCAATGAGGTTCATTCTTGTGTTACGCATCACGTTTGATCTTCCTCAAGAACCAATGAGGTTCATTCTCGTGTTACGCAGCACGTTTGAGCTTCCTCAAGAACCAATGCGGTTAATTCTTGTGTTACGCATCACGTTTGAGCTTCAGCAAAAACCAATGAGGTTTTTTTCTCGTGTTACGCATCACGTTTGAGCTTCTGCAAGAACCAATGAAGTTCATTCTCGTGTTACGCAGAACGTTTGAGCTTCAGCAAGAACCAATGAGGTTCATTCTCGTGTTACGCATCACATTTGATCTTCCTCAAGAACCAATGAGGTTAATTCTCGTGTTACGCATCACGTTTGATCTTCTTCAAGAACCAATGAGGTACATTCTCGTGTTACGCATCACGTTTGAGCTTCTGCAAGAACCAATGAAGTTCATTCTCGTGTTACGCAGAACGTTTGAGCTTCTGCAAGAACCAATGAGGTTCATTCTCGTGTTACGCATCACGTTTGAGCTTCAGCAAGAACCAATGAGGTTCATTCTCATGTTACGCATCACGTTTGAGCTTCTGCAAGAACCAATGAGGTTCATTCTCGTGTTACGCAGCACGTTTGAGCTTCTGCAAGAACGAATGAGGTTCATTCTCGTGTTACGCATCACATTTGATCTTCCTCAAGAACCAATGAGGTTCATTCTCGTGTTACGCATCACATTTGATCTTCCTCAAGAACCAATGAGGTTCATTCTCATGTTACGCATCACGTTTGAGCTTCTGCAAGAACCAATGAGGTTAATTCTTGTGTTACGCATCACGTTTGAGCTTCAGCAAGAACCAATGAGGTTCATTCTCGTGTTACGCATCACGTTTGATCTTCCTCAAGAACCAATGAGGTTAATTCTCATGTTACGCATCATGTGTGATCTTCCTCAAGAACCAATGAGGGTAATTCTCGTGTTATGCATCACGTTTGATCTTCCTCAAGAACCAATGAGGGTAATTCTCGTGTTATGCATCACGTTTGATCTTCCTCAAGAACCAATGAGGTACATTTTTGTGTTACGCATCACGTTTGAGCTTCAGCAAGAACCAATGAGGTTCATTCTCATGTTACGCATCACGTTTGAGCTTCCTCAAAAACCAATGAGGTTCATTCTTGTGTTACGCATCACGTTTGATCTTCCTCAAGAACCAATGAGGTTCATTATTGTGTTATGCATCATGTTTGAGCTTCAGCAAGGACCAATGAGGTTAATTCTCGTGTTACGCATCACGTTTGATCTTTCTCAAGAACCAATGAGGTTCATTCTTGTGTTACGCATCACGTTTGATCTTCCTCAAGAACCAATGAGGTTCATTCTCGTGTTACTCAACACGTTTGATCTTCCTCAAGAACCAATGAGGTTCATTCTTGTGTTACGCATCACGTTTGATCTTCCTCAAGAACCAATGAGGTTCATTCTTGTGTTACGCAGCACGTTTGAGCTTCCTCAAGAACCAATGAGGTTTATTCTCGTGTTACGCAGCACGTTTGAGCTTCTGCAAGAACCAATGAGGTTCATTCTCGTGTTACGTATAACATTTGATCTTCCTCAAGAACCAATGAGGTTCATTCTCGTGTTACACATCACGTTTGAGCTTCAGCAAGAACCAATGAGGTTCATTCTCATGTTACGCATCATGTTTGAGCTTCCTCAAGAACCAATGAGGTTGATTCTCATCTTACGCATCACGTTTGAGCTTCAGCAAGAACCAATGAGGTTCATTCTCATGTTACGCATCACGTTTGAGCTTCTGCAAGAACCACTGAGGTTCATTCTCGTGTTACGCATCACATTTGATCTTCCTCAAGAACCAATGAGGTTCATTCTCGTGTTACGCAGCACGTTTGAGCTTCTGCAAGAACCAATGAGGTTAATTCTTTTGTTAAGCATCACGTTTGAGCTTCAGCAAGAACCAATGAGGTTCATTCTCGTGTTACGCATCACGTTTGATCTTCCTCAAGAACCAATGAGGTTCATTCTCATGTTACGCATCACGTTTGAGCTTCTGCAAGAACCAATGAGGTTAATTCTTGTGTTACGCATCACGTTTGAGCTTCAGCAAGAACCAATGAGGTTCATTCTCGTGTTACGCATCACGTTTGATCTTCCTCAAGAACCAATGAGGTTAATTCTCATGTTACGCATCACGTTTGATCTTCCTCAAGAACCAATGAGGGTAATTCTCGTGTTATGCATCACGTTTGAACTTCCTCAAGAGCCAATGAGGTACATTTTTGTGTTACGCATCACGTTTGAGCTTCAGCAAGAACCAATGAGGTTCATTCTCGTGTTACGCATCACGTTTGATCTTCCTCAAGAACCAATGAGGTTCATTCTTGTGTTACGCATCACGTTTGATCTTCCCCAAGAACCAATGAGGTTAATTATTTTGTTACGCATCACGTTTGAGCTTCAGCAAGAACCAATGAGGTTCATTCTTGTGTTACGCATCACGTTTGATCTTCCCCAAGAACCAATGAGGTTAATTCTCGTGTTACGCATCACGTTTGATCTTCCTCAAGAACCAATGAGGTTCATTCTCATGTTACGCATCACGTTTGAGCTTCTGCAAGAACCAATGAGGTTCATTCTTGTGTTACGCATCACGTTTGAGCTTCAGCAAGAACCAATGAGGTTAATTCTCATGTTACGCATCACGTTTGATCTTCCTCAAGAACCAATGAGGGTAATTCTCGTGTTATGCATCACGTTTGAACTTCCTCAAGAACCAATGAGGTACATTTTTGTGTTACGCATCACGTTTGATCTTCCTCAAGAACCAATGAGGTTCATTCTCGTGTTACGCATCATGTTTGATCTTCCTCAAGAACCAATGAGGTTCATTCTTGTGTTACGCATCACGTTTGATCTTCCTCAAGAACCAATGAGGTTTATTCTCGTGTTACGCATGTTGTTTGATCTTCCTCAAGAACCAATGAGGTTCATTCTTGTGTTACGCATCACGTTTGAGCTTCAGCAAGAACCAATGAGGTTCATTCTCGTGTTACGCATCACGTTTGATCTTCCTCAAGAACCAATGAGGTTAATTCTCGTGTTACGCATCACGTTTGATCTTCTTCAAGAACCAATGAGGTACATTCTCGTGTTACGCATCACGTTTGAGCTTCAGCAATAACCAATGAGGTTAATTCTCGTGTTACACATCACGATTGATCTTCCTCAAGAACCAATGAGGTTCATTCTTGTGTTACGCATCACGTTTGATCTTCCTCAAGAACCAATGAGGTTCATTCTCGTGTTACGCATCACGTTTGATCTTCCTCAAGAACCAATGAGGTTCATTCTCGTGTTACGCATCACGTTTGATCTTCCTCAAGAACCAATGAGGTTCATTCTTGTGTTACGCATCACGTTTGATCTTCCTCAAGAACCAATGAGGTTCATTCTCGTGTTACGCAGCACGTTTGAGCTTCCTCAAGAACCAATGAGGTTAATTCTTGTGTTACGCATCACGTTTGAGCTTCAGCAAAAACCAATGAGGTTTAATCTTGTGTTACGCATCACGTTTGAGCTTCTGCAAGAACCAATAAGGTTCATTCTCGTGTTACGCAGCACGTTTGAGCTTCCTCAAGAACCAATGAGGTTCATTCTTGTGTTACGCATCACGTTTGATCTTCCTCAAGAACCAATGAGGTTCATTCTCGTGTTACGCATCACGTTTGAGCTTCAGCAAGAACCAATGAGGTTCATTCTCATGTTACGCATCACGTTTGAGCTTCTGCAAGAACCAATGAGGTTCATTCTCGTGTTACGCAGCACGTTTGAGCTTCTGCAAGAACGAATGAGGTTCATTCTCGTGTTACGCATCACATTTGATCTTCCTCAAGAACCAATGAGGTTCATTCTCGTGTTACGCATCACATTTGATCTTCCTCAAGAACCAATGAGGTTCATTCTCATGTTACGCATCACGTTTGAGCTTCTGCAAGAACCAATGAGGTTAATTCTTGTGTTACGCATCACGTTTGAGCTTCAGCAAGAACCAATGAGGTTCATTCTCGTGTTACGCATCACGTTTGATCTTCCTCAAGAACCAATGAGGTTAATTCTCATGTTACGCATCATGTGTGATCTTCCTCAAGAACCAATGAGGGTAATTCTCGTGTTATGCATCACGTTTGATCTTCCTCAAGAACCAATGAGGGTAATTCTCGTGTTATGCATCACGTTTGATCTTCCTCAAGAACCAATGAGGTACATTTTTGTGTTACGCATCACGTTTGAGCTTCAGCAAGAACCAATGAGGTTCATTCTCATGTTACGCATCACGTTTGAGCTTCCTCAAAAACCAATGAGGTTCATTCTTGTGTTACGCATCACGTTTGATCTTCCTCAAGAACCAATGAGGTTCATTATTGTGTTATGCATCATGTTTGAGCTTCAGCAAGGACCAATGAGGTTAATTCTCGTGTTACGCATCACGTTTGATCTTTCTCAAGAACCAATGAGGTTCATTCTTGTGTTACGCATCACGTTTGATCTTCCTCAAGAACCAATGAGGTTCATTCTCGTGTTACTCAACACGTTTGATCTTCCTCAAGAACCAATGAGGTTCATTCTTGTGTTACGCATCACGTTTGATCTTCCTCAAGAACCAATGAGGTTCATTCTTGTGTTACGCAGCACGTTTGAGCTTCCTCAAGAACCAATGAGGTTAATTCTTGTGTTACGCATCACGTTTGAGCTTCTGCAAGAACCAATGAGGTTCATTCTCGTGTTACGCAGCACGTTTGAGCTTCTGCAAGAACCAATGAGGTTTATTCTCGTGTTACGCAGCACGTTTGAGCTTCTGCAAGAACCAATGAGGTTCATTCTCGTGTTACGTATAACATTTGATCTTCCTCAAGAACCAATGAGGTTCATTCTCGTGTTACACATCACGTTTGAGCTTCAGCAAGAACCAATGAGGTTCATTCTCATGTTACGCATCATGTTTGAGCTTCCTCAAGAACCAATGAGGTTGATTCTCATCTTACGCATCACGTTTGAGCTTCAGCAAGAACCAATGAGGTTCATTCTCATGTTACGCATCACGTTTGAGCTTCTGCAAGAACCACTGAGGTTCATTCTCGTGTTACGCATCACATTTGATCTTCCTCAAGAACCAATGAGGTTCATTCTCGTGTTACGCAGCACGTTTGAGCTTCTGCAAGAACCAATGAGGTTAATTCTTTTGTTAAGCATCACGTTTGAGCTTCAGCAAGAACCAATGAGGTTCATTCTCGTGTTACGCATCACGTTTGATCTTCCTCAAGAACCAATGAGGTTCATTCTCATGTTACGCATCACGTTTGAGCTTCTGCAAGAACCAATGAGGTTAATTCTTGTGTTACGCATCACGTTTGAGCTTCAGCAAGAACCAATGAGGTTCATTCTCGTGTTACGCATCACGTTTGATCTTCCTCAAGAACCAATGAGGTTAATTCTCATGTTACGCATCACGTTTGATCTTCCTCAAGAACCAATGAGGGTAATTCTCGTGTTATGCATCACGTTTGAACTTCCTCAAGAACCAATGAGGTACATTTTTGTGTTACGCATCACGTTTGAGCTTCAGCAAGAACCAATGAGGTTCATTCTCGTGTTACGCATCACGTTTGATCTTCCTCAAGAACCAATGAGGTTCATTCTTGTGTTACGCATCACGTTTGATCTTCCCCAAGAACCAATGAGGTTAATTATTTTGTTACGCATCACGTTTGAGCTTCAGCAAGAACCAATGAGGTTCATTCTTGTGTTACGCATCACGTTTGATCTTCCCCAAGAACCAATGAGGTTAATTCTCGTGTTACGCATCACGTTTGATCTTCCTCAAGAACCAATGAGGTTCATTCTCATGTTACGCATCACGTTTGAGCTTCTGCAAGAACCAATGAGGTTCATTCTTGTGTTACGCATCACGTTTGAGCTTCAGCAAGAACCAATGAGGTTAATTCTCATGTTACGCATCACGTTTGATCTTCCTCAAGAACCAATGAGGGTAATTCTCGTGTTATGCATCACGTTTGAACTTCCTCAAGAACCAATGAGGTACATTTTTGTGTTACGCATCACGTTTGATCTTCCTCAAGAACCAATGAGGTTCATTCTCGTGTTACGCATCATGTTTGATCTTCCTCAAGAACCAATGAGGTTCATTCTTGTGTTACGCATCACGTTTGATCTTCCTCAAGAACCAATGAGGTTTATTCTCGTGTTACGCATGTTGTTTGATCTTCCTCAAGAACCAATGAGGTTCATTCTTGTGTTACGCATCACGTTTGAGCTTCAGCAAGAACCAATGAGGTTCATTCTCGTGTTACGCATCACGTTTGATCTTCCTCAAGAACCAATGAGGTTAATTCTCGTGTTACGCATCACGTTTGATCTTCTTCAAGAACCAATGAGGTACATTCTCGTGTTACGCATCACGTTTGAGCTTCAGCAATAACCAATGAGGTTAATTCTCGTGTTACACATCACGATTGATCTTCCTCAAGAACCAATGAGGTTCATTCTTGTGTTACGCATCACGTTTGATCTTCCTCAAGAACCAATGAGGTTCATTCTCGTGTTACGCATCACGTTTGATCTTCCTCAAGAACCAATGAGGTTCATTCTCGTGTTACGCATCACGTTTGATCTTCCTCAAGAACCAATGAGGTTCATTCTTGTGTTACGCATCACGTTTGATCTTCCTCAAGAACCAATGAGGTTCATTCTCGTGTTACGCAGCACGTTTGAGCTTCCTCAAGAACCAATGAGGTTAATTCTTGTGTTACGCATCACGTTTGAGCTTCAGCAAAAACCAATGAGGTTTAATCTTGTGTTACGCATCACGTTTGAGCTTCTGCAAGAACCAATAAGGTTCATTCTCGTGTTACGCAGCACGTTTGAGCTTCCTCAAGAACCAATGAGGTTCATTCTTGTGTTACGCATCACGTTTGATCTTCCTCAAGAACCAATGAGGTTCATTCTCGTGTTACGCATCACGTTTGAGCTTCAGCAAGAACCAATGAGGTTCATTCTCGTGTTACGCATCACGTTTGAGCTTCAGCAAGAACCAATGAGGTTCATTCTCATGTTACGCATTACGTTTGAGCTTCCTCAAGAACCAATGAGGTTAATTCTTGTGTTACGCATCACGTTTGAGCTTCCTCAAGAACCAGTGAGGTACATTCTTGTGTTACGCATCACGTTTGAGCTTCAGCAAGAACCAATGAGGTTCATTCTCGTGTTACGCATCACGTTTGAGCTTCAGCAAGAACCAATGAGGTTCATTCTCGTGTTACGCATCACGTTTGAGCTTCCTCAAGAACCAATGAGGTTAATTCTCGTGTTACGCATCACGTTTGATCTTCCTCAAGAACCAATGAGGTTCATTCTCGTGTTACGCATCACGTTTCAGCTTCCTCAAGAACCAATGAGGTTCATTCTCGTGTTACGCATCACGTTTGAGCTTCCTCAAGAACCAATGAGGTTAATTCTCGTGTTACGCATTACGTTTGATCTTTTTCAAGAACCAATGAGGTTCATTCTCGTGTTACGCAGCACGTTTGAGCTTCCTCAAGAACCAACGAGGTACATTCTTGTGTTACGCATCACGTTTGAGCTTCAGCAAGAACCAATGAGGTTCATTCTCGTGTTACGCATCACGTTTGATCTTCCCCAAGAACCAATGAGGTTCATTCTTTTGTTACGCATCACGTTTGATCTTCCTCAAGTACCAATGAGGTTCATTCTCGTGTTACGCATCACGTTTGATCTTCCTCAAGAACCAATGAGGTTCATTCTTGTGTTACGCATCACGTTTGATCTTCCTCAAGAACCAATGAGGTTCATTCTCGTGTTACGCAGCACGTTTGAGCTTCCTCAAGAACCAATGCGGTTAATTCTTGTGTTACGCATCACGTTTGAGCTTCAGCAAAAACCAATGAGGTTTTTTTCTCGTGTTACGCATCACGTTTGAGCTTCTGCAAGAACCAATGAAGTTCATTCTCGTGTTACGCAGAACGTTTGAGCTTCAGCAAGAACCAATGAGGTTCATTCTCGTGTTACGCATCACATTTGATCTTCCTCAAGAACCAATGAGGTTAATTCTCGTGTTACGCATCACGTTTGATCTTCTTCAAGAACCAATGAGGTACATTCTCGTGTTACGCATCACGTTTGAGCTTCTGCAAGAACCAATGAAGTTCATTCTCGTGTTACGCAGAACGTTTGAGCTTCTGCAAGAACCAATGAGGTTCATTCTCGTGTTACGCATCACGTTTGAGCTTCAGCAAGAACCAATGAGGTTCATTCTCATGTTACGCATCACGTTTGAGCTTCTGCAAGAACCAATGAGGTTCATTCTCGTGTTACGCAGCACGTTTGAGCTTCTGCAAGAACCAATGAGGTTCATTCTCGTGTTACGCATCACATTTGATCTTCCTCAAGAACCAATGAGGTTCATTCTCGTGTTACGCATCACATTTGATCTTCCTCAAGAACCAATGAGGTTCATTCTCATGTTACGCATCACGTTTGAGCTTCTGCAAGAACCAATGAGGTTAATTCTTGTGTTACGCATCACGTTTGAGCTTCAGCAAGAACCAATGAGGTTCATTCTCGTGTTACGCATCACGTTTGATCTTCCTCAAGAACCAATGAGGTTAATTCTCATGTTACGCATCATGTGTGATCTTCCTCAAGAACCAATGAGGGTAATTCTCGTGTTATGCATCACGTTTGATCTTCCTCAAGAACCAATGAGGGTAATTCTCGTGTTATGCATCACGTTTGATCTTCCTCAAGAACCAATGAGGTACATTTTTGTGTTACGCATCACGTTTGAGCTTCAGCAAGAACCAATGAGGTTCATTCTCATGTTACGCATCACGTTTGAGCTTCCTCAAAAACCAATGAGGTTCATTCTTGTGTTACGCATCACGTTTGATCTTCCTCAAGAACCAATGAGGTTCATTATTGTGTTATGCATCATGTTTGAGCTTCAGCAAGGACCAATGAGGTTAATTCTCGTGTTACGCATCACGTTTGATCTTTCTCAAGAACCAATGAGGTTCATTCTTGTGTTACGCATCACGTTTGATCTTCCTCAAGAACCAATGAGGTTCATTCTCGTGTTACTCAACACGTTTGATCTTCCTCAAGAACCAATGAGGTTCATTCTTGTGTTACGCATCACGTTTGATCTTCCTCAAGAACCAATGAGGTTCATTCTCGTGTTACGCAGCACGTTTGAGCTTCCTCAAGAACCAATGAGGTTAATTCTTGTGTTACGCATCACGTTTGAGCTTCTGCAAGAACCAATGAGGTTCATTCTCGTGTTACGCAGCACGTTTGAGCTTCTGCAAGAACCAATGAGGTTTATTCTCGTGTTACGCATCACGTTTGAGCTTCTGCAAGAACCAATGAGGTTAATTCTTGTGTTACGCATCACGTTTGAGCTTCAGCAAGAACCAATGAGGTTCATTCTCGTGTTACGCATCACGTTTGATCTTCCTCAAGAACCAATGAGGTTAATTCTCATGTTACGCATCACGTTTGATCTTCCTCAAGAACCAATGAGGGTAATTCTCGTGTTATGCATCACGTTTGAACTTCCTCAAGAACCAATGAGGTACATTTTTGTGTTACGCATCACGTTTGAGCTTCAGCAAGAACCAATGAGGTTCATTCTCGTGTTACGCATCACGTTTGATCTTCCTCAAGAACCAATGAGGTTCATTCTTGTGTTACGCATCACGTTTGAGCTTCAGCAAGAACCAATGAGGTTCATTCTTGTGTTACGCATCACGTTTGATCTTCCCCAAGAACCAATGAGGTTAATTATTTTGTTACGCATCACGTTTGAGCTTCAGCAAGAACCAATGAGGTTCATTCTTGTGTTACGCATCACGTTTGATCTTCCCCAAGAACCAATGAGGTTAATTCTCGTGTTACGCATCACGTTTGATCTTCCTCAAGAACCAATGAGGTTCATTCTCATGTTACGCATCACGTTTGAGCTTCTGCAAGAACCAATGAGGTTCATTCTTGTGTTACGCATCACGTTTGAGCTTCAGCAAGAACCAATGAGGTTAATTCTCATGTTACGCATCACGTTTGATCTTCCTCAAGAACCAATGAGGGTAATTCTCGTGTTATGCATCACGTTTGAACTTCCTCAAGAACCAATGAGGTACATTTTTGTGTTACGCATCACGTTTGAGCTTCAGCAAGAACCAAAGAGGTTCATTCTCGTGTTACGCATCACGTTTGATCTTCCTCAAGAACCAATGAGGTTCATTCTTGTGTTACGCATCACGTTTGAGCTTCAGCAAGAACCAATGAGGTTCATTCTTGTGTTACGCATCACGTTTGATCTTCCCCAAGAACCAATGAGGTTAATTATTTTGTTACGCATCACGTTTGAGCTTCAGCAAGAACCAATGAGGTTCATTCTTGTGTTACGCATCACGTTTGATCTTCCCCAAGAACCAATGAGGTTAATTCTCGTGTTACGCATCACGTTTGATCTTCCTCAAGAACCAATGAGGTTCATTCTCATGTTACGCATCACGTTTGAGCTTCTGCAAGAACCAATGAGGTTCATTCTTGTGTTACGCATCACGTTTGAGCTTCAGCAAGAACCAATGAGGTTAATTCTCATGTTACGCATCACGTTTGATCTTCCTCAAGAACCAATGAGGTTCATTCTCGTGTTACACATCACGTTTGAGCTTCAGCAAGAACCAATGAGGTTCATTCTCATGTTACGCATCATGTTTGAGCTTCCTCAAGAACCAATGAGGTTGATTCTCATCTTACGCATCACGTTTGAGCTTCAGCAAGAACCAATGAGGTTCTTTCTCATGTTACGCATCACGTTTGAGCTTCTGCAAGAACCACTGAGGTTCATTCTCGTGTTACGCATCACATTTGATCTTCCTCAAGAACCAATGAGGTTCATTCTCGTGTTACGCAGCACGTTTGAGCTTCTGCAAGAACCAATGAGGTTAATTCTTTTGTTAAGCATCACGTTTGAGCTTCAGCAAGAACCAATGAGGTTCATTCTCGTGTTACGCATCACGTTTGATCTTCCTCAAGAACCAATGAGGTTCATTCTCATGTTACGCATCACGTTTGAGCTTCTGCAAGAACCAATGAGGTTAATTCTTGTGTTACGCATCACGTTTGAGCTTCAGCAAGAACCAATGAGGTTCATTCTCGTGTTACGCATCACGTTTGATCTTCCTCAAGAACCAATGAGGTTAATTCTCATGTTACGCATCACGTTTGATCTTCCTCAAGAACCAATGAGGGTAATTCTCGTGTTATGCATCACGTTTGAACTTCCTCAAGAACCAATGAGGTACATTTTTGTGTTACGCATCACGTTTGAGCTTCAGCAAGAACCAATGAGGTTCATTCTCGTGTTACGCATCACGTTTGATCTTCCTCAAGAACCAATGAGGTTCATTCTTGTGTTACGCATCACGTTTGAGCTTCAGCAAGAACCAATGAGGTTCATTCTTGTGTTACGCATCACGTTTGATCTTCCCCAAGAACCAATGAGGTTAATTATTTTGTTACGCATCACGTTTGAGCTTCAGCAAGAACCAATGAGGTTCATTCTTGTGTTACGCATCACGTTTGATCTTCCCCAAGAACCAATGAGGTTAATTCTCGTGTTACGCATCACGTTTGATCTTCCTCAAGAACCAATGAGGTTCATTCTCATGTTACGCATCACGTTTGAGCTTCTGCAAGAACCAATGAGGTTCATTCTTGTGTTACGCATCACGTTTGAGCTTCAGCAAGAACCAATGAGGTTAATTCTCATGTTACGCATCACGTTTGATCTTCCTCAAGAACCAATGAGGGTAATTCTCGTGTTATGCATCACGTTTGAACTTCCTCAAGAACCAATGAGGTACATTTTTGTGTTACGCATCACGTTTGAGCTTCAGCAAGAACCAAAGAGGTTCATTCTCGTGTTACGCATCACGTTTGATCTTCCTCAAGAACCAATGAGGTTCATTCTTGTGTTACGCATCACGTTTGAGCTTCAGCAAGAACCAATGAGGTTCATTCTTGTGTTACGCATCACGTTTGATCTTCCCCAAGAACCAATGAGGTTAATTATTTTGTTACGCATCACGTTTGAGCTTCAGCAAGAACCAATGAGGTTCATTCTTGTGTTACGCATCACGTTTGATCTTCCCCAAGAACCAATGAGGTTAATTCTCGTGTTACGCATCACGTTTGATCTTCCTCAAGAACCAATGAGGTTCATTCTCATGTTACGCATCACGTTTGAGCTTCTGCAAGAACCAATGAGGTTCATTCTTGTGTTACGCATCACGTTTGAGCTTCAGCAAGAACCAATGAGGTTAATTCTCATGTTACGCATCACGTTTGATCTTCCTCAAGAACCAATGAGGGTAATTCTCGTGTTATGCATCACGTTTGAACTTCCTCAAGAACCAATGAGGTACATTTTTGTGTTACGCATCACGTTTGATCTTCCTCAAGAACCAATGAGGTTCATTCTCGTGTTACGCATCACGTTTGAGCTTCCTCAAAAACCAATGAGGTTCATTCTCGTGTTACGCATCACGTTTGATCTTCCTCAAGAACCAATGAGGTTAATTCTCGTGTTACGCAGCACGTTTGAGCTTCCTCAAGAACCAATGAGGTTCATTCTTGTGTTACGCATCACGTTTGATCTTCCTCAAGAACCAATGAGGTTCATTCTTGTGTTATGCATCATGTTTGAGCTTCAGCAAGAACCAATGAGGTTCATTCTCGTGTTACGCATCACGTTTGATCTTCCTCAAGAACCAATGAGGTTCATTCTTGTGTTACGCATCACGTTTGATCTTCCTCAAGAACCAATGAGGTTCATTCTCGTGTTACGCATCACGTTTGATCTTCCTCAAGAACCAATGAGGTTCATTCTTGTGTTACGCATCACGTTTGATCTTCCTCAAGAACCAATGAGGTTCATTCTCGTGTTACGCATCACGTTTGATCTTCCTCAAGAACCAATGAGGTTCATTCTCGTGTTACGCATCACGTTTGATCTTCCTCAAGAACCAATGAGGTTCATTCTTGTGTTACGCATCACGTTTGATCTTCCCTAAGAACCAATGAGGTTCATTCTCGTGTTACGCATCACGTTTGATCTTCCTCAAGAACCAATGAGGTTCATTCTTGTGTTACGCATCACGTTTGAGCTTCCTCGAGAACCAATGAGGTTTATTCTTGTGTTACGCATCACGTTTGAGATTCTGCAAGAACCAATGAGGTTCATTCTCGTGTTACGCAGCACGTTTGAGCTTCTGCAAGAACCAATGAGGTTTATTCTCGTGTTACGCAGCACGTTTGAGCTTCTGCAAGAACCAATGAGGTTCATTCTCGTGTTACGCATCACATTTGATCTTCTGCAAGAACCAATGAGGTTCATTCTCGTGTTACGCATCACATTTGATCTTCCTCAAGAACCAATGAGGTTCATTCTCATGTTACACATCACGCTTGAGCTTCAGCAAGAACCAATGAGGTTCATTCTCATGTTACGCATCACGCTTGAGCTTCAGCAAGAACCAATGAGGTTCATTCTCATCTTACGCATCATGTTTGATCTTCCTCAACAACCAATGAGGTTAATTCTTGTGTTACGCATCACGTTTGAGCTTCAGCAAGAACCAATGAGGTTAATTCTCATGTTACGCATCACGTTTGAGCTTCCTCAACAACCAATGAGGTTCATTCTCGTGTTACGCATCACGTTTGATCTTCCTCAAGAACCAATGAGGTTAATTCTCATGTTACCCATCACGTTTGAGCTTCCTCAAGAACCAATGAGGTTCATTCTTGTGTTACGCATCACGTTTGATCTTCCCTAAGAACCAATGAGGTTCATTCTCGTGTTACGCATCACGTTTGATCTTCCTCAAGAACCAATGAGGTTCATTCTTGTGTTACGCATCACGTTTGAGCTTCCTCGAGAACCAATGAGGTTTATTCTTGTGTTACGCATCACGTTTGAGATTCTGCAAGAACCAATGAGGTTCATTCTCGTGTTACGCAGCACGTTTGAGCTTCTGCAAGAACCAATGAGGTTTATTCTCGTGTTACGCAGCACGTTTGAGCTTCTGCAAGAACCAATGAGGTTCATTCTCGTGTTACGCATCACATTTGATCTTCTGCAAGAACCAATGAGGTTCATTCTCGTGTTACGCATCACATTTGATCTTCCTCAAGAACCAATGAGGTTCATTCTCATGTTACACATCACGCTTGAGCTTCAGCAAGAACCAATGAGGTTCATTCTCATGTTACGCATCACGCTTGAGCTTCAGCAAGAACCAATGAGGTTCATTCTCATCTTACGCATCATGTTTGATCTTCCTCAACAACCAATGAGGTTAATTCTTGTGTTACGCATCACGTTTGAGCTTCAGCAAGAACCAATGAGGTTAATTCTCATGTTACGCATCACGTTTGAGCTTCCTCAACAACCAATGAGGTTCATTCTCGTGTTACGCATCACGTTTGATCTTCCTCAAGAACCAATGAGGTTAATTCTCATGTTACCCATCACGTTTGAGCTTCCTCAAGAACCAATGAGGTTCATTCTCATGTTACGCATCAAGTTTGAGCTTCAGTTTGAACTTTCATGTCATTCCAAACCTTTCTTTTCCTGGAAAACACAAAAGAAGATATGGAGCACTTTACAATAAGGTCCCTTTAGATAAGGTTAGTTTATACAGTGAGTAATTAATTAGTTACAGTATTTATTAATCTGTATTGACGTTAGTTAATAAAAATGCAACTGTAGTCCATGTTAGCTCAGGTCCATGAAATAATGTTTTCAGATACAACTTTTGATTTGTATAATATATTAGTAAATGTTGCAACTAACATTAACTAAGATTAATTAATGCTGTAGTGTATTACTCAATGTTAATTCATGTTGACTGATGTAGGCTAGTTAACTCATGTTTACAAATAAAACCTTATTGTAAAGTGTCTTTGTCAATACAAGTTTGGAACGACAACAAGGTGAGTAAATGAGGACAGTTTTTATTTTTGTTTGAAATATCCCTTTAAGACATCTAGTATGTTTCTCCCCAGTGATTTCAGGTTTTACTATCCACGCGAGGACATTTGGTCTCCACATTGTCGGCAAAACCTGAGCCACACATGCACACACAGCTGAGCTGGCTGCTTTTTTAGGCAATAACAAGACATGATTTGCTCCTCAGTGGACCGGAAGAGGCAATTACATTATCGGACCTTAGATGGATTTTAGAAATCGCCTGAATAACACTTCTGCTAAGCCTTTAATCCAAATCGTGATAATGTGATGGTCGACTCCCTCCGCATGTACTTTTATGAGACTTGACCTTCCTGTTACAGTGTTGGACTGCGAGAAACTTCTGGCCAGCCATGACTGAAAATGCATACACGCACAGAGCAGATATACACAAATTAGCTTGTTCAATTGGCAAAGTTGAACTAGGGTTATCCTTGGATCACCATGTTCTCCATTATCCATCTCTTCTGGCTCCCTCCCCAACATTTCTGTGTCTCTCCATGTAATCTATTTATTTCTACACTCCCCATCATGATCCTTTCATCTCCTGGTTATAAAATGTTTCTATAACAGCAGGCCTTTTTAATCATACAAAAAAATTGCGTCTGCCTGTTAATCCTCTGACCAAATTAAGCATTTATGTAACACTCTCGAACACTTCAATTAAAAATAAAGAAATAAATCAAAATTTTCAACGGCTCTTACTGAGGATGGAAACTTGGCAATGGCATGAAAAATGCTCAAAGCGAACAAGTGAGAGAAAAACAATCTCTCTCTCTCTCTCTCTCTCTAGTCCCTCATTCACATTGCAGTCTCTCGCAGAAGGACAACTTTCATGAGCGCTTTGATCTACTGGGAAAAAGCTAGTCAAAACTAATTCGCAGACCAACTGTGATTCTCTCCATTATAGTGGCACAAATCATGTACACAAACAGATGAGGGAGAAAACCCCATCTGAACCTCTCTCACACACACACACACAATGGAGAGTCACAGTTGGTCCGCGAGTGCCCGGACCTAAAAAAAAAAAAAAAAAGTTGTTGTTTGGATTTAAATGGGCAAATGCCTATTTAGAATAATTTTCACACATGAATCAGCTCCTCTGAGTCCAGACCTTAAAGTCATTGAAAGTCTTTGGGATGTGCTGGAGGAGACTCTACAGAAGTGTTGGATTGTCAATACAGGATCTTGACCAAAAATGTATGCACCTCTTGATGGAAATAAATGTTGTGATGAAGCGGTGCATCCATTTTTGTTCAATGTCCTCGTTGTACTGTATTAATTTGAAGGAATTTTCCGTATTTTAAAATATATATATATTTTTTTACAGGTGTTTTACCTGTATTTTGAATTTTATACTGCATTGTGTTGTGTTTTAGAGTTAACGGAAATGTCTGTAAAATGTCCCAGTAATGAGCTGCCAGTACTTTTTCCACAGGAACACACACTCTTGAAGCGCTGTAGGCACGCTGCATCTTTGTGTCAATGAGGTGTGAATGTCCATGTGTGTGTGTGTGTGTGTGTGCTAGTGGATCTCCAGAGTGTCTTTGCAGGACGCATCCTTTTGCAATTGTTCCTTTATTACTGTGATTGTTACATCCTTATCCTTGTTCTGCTCAGGTCTCTTCCCTGCTGGAAATCCGTTTAACACCTGCAAACGGCCTCATCCTCATTCTTTCATTAAGCCATACACACCAACCAGGCCACTACAATCATCCACTGCTAGAAGTCAGATGTGCTTCTAAAGAGCAGGTCAGTAGCGTCATTTAGCACAGGCGCTTCCAGGCGAGAAGGTGCTCTATATGGGTCCATGGAAATCGCTGTTAAACTGAACTTTAATTCATAAAATTTTTTATTATTTTTTCTAAAGACTATTTAGAAATAATTATATAAAAAAATAACTGCTTATTGTAAATAAATACATTTAAAATGAATAGAAACATTTTGCGCATTTACCAAATTTTATTTTATTACTGTTAAATGTCTTATTATTTATTCTATTAAAAATTAACAATTTACTGTAAATAAATACAGTCAAATTAAATAAATACTAAAATGATGCACAGGTAAACATTTTTATTTTATTACTGTAAATTGTATTATAATTTATTTCAAAAAACTATTTAGAAAATATTTTTTAAATAAAATATAAATAAAATAAATAAATTTTGGCCAAATTTTATTTTATTACTGTTAAATGTCTTATTTTTATAAAGACTATATTTAGAAATTATTTTATTCTAAAAATATCAGTTTATTATAAATAAATACAATTAAAATCAATAAATAAATACAAACATTTTGCACATTTACCAAATTGTATTTTGTTACTGTTAAATGTCTAATTATTTTTTTCTATAAAAAATATAAATTTACTGTAAAATACAGTGAAATTAAATAAATACAAAAATGTTGCACATGTAACAAATTTAATTGTATTACTGTTAATTGTATTATCATTTTTTTTCTAAAGACTATTTAGAAAAAATATTTTTAATAAATATAAATTAAATGAAATAAATAAATGTTTGCCAAATTTTATTTTATTACAGTAAAAAAAAAAAATTTAAATTTTTTTTAAAGTCTATTTCGTAATAACTATTTACATTAGTGACCAAAAGTGATGTCCAGCCTAGGAAAATTGACGACGTCACCATTTATTCAAATATTATTAACATTTGTTAAAGATTTTATAATCATATTGCTTAGTTGTGTTTGGAGTCGGTTGTTTTATTTGTGATAATTCAATGAAACATGCCACATTATGCGGACATCATTTTTGGCCAGGCTGTCATACAAAAAAATTATGAACGTGCAAAAACAGAACCAACTAAATATTAATAACCATGTTATTTAGTCAGTGTATGCTTTTTGCTAAAATGGTATCCTTTTTTTTTTTTGCATTGTAAAATAAAACCTTAAAAAAATAAAACCTTTCTGTGGTTTGCCTTTTTTGCCAAATAATGTTGTCATATTTTGATGGTTTAATCAAACTTGTAGGTCCATTAAAAAACAATATATCCAGACATCACTTTCAGCCACAATTTTTTTTTTATATATATATATAAATCTAAATAAATAAATGAATGAATGAATGAATGAATAATGTATGTATATAAAGAATGGGGGAAATACCTGGCTTTGAATTTGACGAAAGGGGTCGTTGACATTGAAAAGTTTGAAAAGCCCCTGATTTAGCAGATGCTTATACCCAAAGCCTCTCACAGCACACACTTATTGCAGGAACAATTCATGCGGAACATTCCGGGGTTAAGTGCTTCGCTCAAGGGCACAGTGGCAATAGTTCATGCCGTGTTCCTTACAAGACTCAAATGAGCAACCATCAGTCCATTACGCTTTTGTCCAGGTTGAGCGATTTCTCCATCCTGGCTCCTAAGTGGAATCAAAACCCAAAACCAGTAAGAACAACTATGCTAAGTGTTGCCATAACCAATGCCAAACTTATGGGAATCTATATCGATGCACACGCTCCACATGTAATCAAATTTGCATGTCTTGAATTGGACATTTCATCATTGAATCCGACCATAAGCAAGTGTGCAATTTTATTTTTGTGAGGCCAGTCTGTCTAGCCTGCAGCTAGTTATTAGCTGGCAGATAGCAGGACGGCTACATAATATAACATCTCAGTCTCTGCTCAGCCAGTAAGTGAACTGATGAGAGTCATTGTGCGATGTATTACAGCTCCGTGAGCAGTACATCGCTCAATCCGGCACTCACCCGTGGGGTGGGAAGAACAGACACGTCCGCCTTTGCAGCCTGATGACAAACTGCAGGGGGATCATAAGTGGATCATAGAGCGCCGTCCTCTCCCAGTGTCCAGCTGCGTGTGTGTTTTTGTGCTTTAAAGAGATGACTCCAGCTGTTTCAGTATCTACTTAATGGGATAATACAGGGCCCATCTGTTGAGCTGTCAATCAAAAGAACACTGGTTTAAGTGTGAGGGCTAAACAGAGCTCGGCTGAGACAGACAGGGAGGAGAAGATATGGGTGATCAAAGAGAGGAGACGGGAGATGCTGATGGAAACGTTAAAAATTACTTTACCGCTAAGTCTTCACACAGTAAGAGTGCCAGGCGTGTGTTTGTTGAACATACAGTGACCTCGACAAGTATTATGTAAAGTATCCCAATACTTTTGGAAATATAGTGTATCTCCGTGCTCAAACGCTGCCTGCGAAGTCACTGCCTGATACACTGTAAGAAATGAATCCATAAAATAACCGAATAAGGGCTCGAACCCGGGTCTGTAACAAGGAGGCTAAAGGCTGCAACCCCTAGCGCCAGTGGCTAGAGCGTCTCGAGATCAGAGGAGTGAGGTTTACTCGCACAGCGACTAATAGCTGGCCTCCGTTACACTTGCTCCAGGTTTTATTTTGCTATATGCAATAAAATAAAATTCATAGCATTTTAGCAAAAAGCATACACTGACTAAATAACATAGTTATTAATATTTTGTTGGTTCATAATTATGGTTCATAATTTTTTGTATGACAGCCTGGCCAAAAATGATGTCCGCATAATGTGGCATGTTTCATTGAATTATCACAAATAAAACAACCGACTCCAAACACAACTATGCAATATGATTACAAAATCTTTAACAAATGTTAATAATATTTGAATAAATGGTGACGTCGTCAATTTTCCTAGGCTGGACATCACTTTTGGTCACTAATGTAAATAGTCATTTCGAAATAGACTTAAAAATAATAATAATAATACAAACATTTTACAGTAATAAAATAAAATTTGGCAAACATTTATTTATTGAATTGAATTTATATTTATTAAAAAAATATTTTCTAAATAGTCTTTTGAAAAAAATAATACATATTAACAGCAATAAAATTAAATTTGTTACATTTTGTGTTGACTTAATTTCACTGTAATTTTATACAGTATAAGTTTATACAGTTTTTTTACAGTAAATTGTTCATTTTTAATAGAATAAATAATAAGACATTTAACAGTAATAAAATACAATTTGATAAACGTGCAAAATGTTTGTATTTATTTGTTTTAATTGTATTTATTTATAATAAACTGATATTTTTAGAATAAAATCATTTCTAAATATACCGGAGTCTTTATAAAAATAAGTCTTTTAACAGTAATAAAATACAATTTGGCCAACATTTATTTATTTAATTTAATTTATATATATTTTTTAAATATATTTTCTAAATAGTCTTTAGAAAAAAATGATAATACATATTAACAGTAATAAAATAAAATTTGTTACATTTTGTGTTGATTTAATTTCACTGTAATTTTATACAGTATAAGTTTATACAGTTTTTTTAAATTGTTAAATTGGTAAATTGTTCATTTTTAATAGAATAAATTATAAGACATTTAACAGTAATAAAATAAAATTTGGTAAATGTGCAAAATGTTTGTATTTATTTGTTTTAATTGTATTTATTTATAATAAACTGGTATTTTTAGAATAAAATCATTTCTAAATATACCGGAGTCTTTATAAAAATAAGTCTTTTAACAGTTAATAAAATACAATTTGGCCAACATTTATTTATTTAATTTAATTTATATATTTTTTTAAATATATTTTCTAAATAGTTTTTAGAAAAAAATGATAATGCAGTAATAAAATATTAATTTTTACCTGTACAACATTTTTGTATTTATTTAATTTGACTGTATTTATTTACAGTAAATTGTAAATTTTTAATAGAATAAATAATAAGACATTTAACAGTAATAAAATAAAATTTGGTAAATGTGCAATGTGTGTTTCTATTTATTTTATTTTAATTGTATTTATTTATAATAAGCTGTTATTTTTTTTAGAATATAATTGTTTTAAATAGTCTTTAGATAAAAATTATTAATTTACTAAATTAATTCAAATGAATTAAAGTTCATTTTAACAGCGATTTCCATGGACACACATAGAGCACCTTCTCGCCTGGAAGCCCCTGTGCTAAATGACGCTACTGACCTGCTCTTTAGAAGCACATCTGACTTCTACAACCCCAAATCAGAAAAAGTTGGGAAAGTATGGAAAACGCAAATAAAATAAAAAAAATAGTGATTTCTAAATTTACTTTGACTTGTATTTCATAGCAGACAATATGAACACAAAATATTTCATGTTTTGTCTGGTCAACTTCATATCATTTGTAAATATGCATCCTTTCCTGTCATTCAGACCTGCAACACATTTAAAAAAAAGTTGGGACAGTAAAGCATTTACCACTTTGTAATGTTGCCATTCCTTTTCACAACACTTAAAAGACGTTTAGGGACTGAAGACACCAAGTGATGAAGTGTTTCAGGTGTAATTTTGTCCCATTCTTCCTGCAAACAAGTCTTAAGGTGGGCAACAGTACGGGGTCTTCGTTGTCCACACATTCTCTATTGGAGACAGGTCGGGACTGCAGACAGGCCAGTCAAGTACCCGTACCCTCTTCCTCCACAGCCAGGACTTTGTAATGTGTGCAGAATGTGGTTTTGCATTGTCTTGTTGAAATATGCATGGACGTCCCTGGAAAAGATGTCTTCTTGAAGGCAGCATATTATGCTCCAAATCTCTATGTACTTTTCAGCATTAATGGTGCCTTCACAGAAGTGCAAGTTACCTTTGCCAAGGGCACTGACACACCCCATACCATGACAGACCCTGGCTTTTGGACTTGTTGCTGGTAACAGTCTGGATGATCCTTTTCTTCTTTGGTCCTGAGCACACGGCGTCCATTCCTCCCAAAAAATACCTGAAATACTGATTCATCTGACCACAGTACACGTTTCCACTGTGTGATGGTCCATCCCAGACGCCTCCGAGCCCAGAGAAGTCGACGGCGCTTCTGGACACTGTTAACATAGGGCTTCCTTTTGGCACAGTACAGTTTTAACTGGCATTTGTGGATGTAACTACGTATTGTGGTACTTGACAAAGGTTTGCCAAAGTAGTCCTGAGCCCATGTGGTGATATCGCTTATAGATGAATGACGATTCTTGATGCAGTGCCGCCTGAGGGATCGGAGATCACGGTTGTTCAGCTTAGGCTTGCGCCCTTGTCCTTTACGCACTGAAATTCCTCCAGATTCCTTGAATCTTTTAATTATGTTATGCACTGTTGAATGTGAAATATCCAAATCTCTTCCTATCTTTCTTTGAGGAACATTGTTTTTAAACATTTCAATAATTTTCTCACGTATTTGTTGGCAAACTGGCGATCCTCGGCCCATCTTTGCTCCTAAAGGATTAGACCTTTCTTGGATGCTGCTTTTGTACCAAATCATAATTACAATCACCTGTTGACATCACCTGTTTCAAATCACATCATTATTTAACCATTTTACCTCATTACTAGCCCTAAATTGCTCCTGTCCCAACTTTTTTTGAAATGTGTTGCAGGTCTGAATGACAGGAAAGGATGCATATTTACAAATGACATGAAGTTGACCAGTCAAAACATGAAATATTTTGTGTTCATATTGTGTGCAATGAAATACAAGTCAAAGTAAATTTAGAAATCACTTCTTTTTTTTTTTTTTGCGTTTTCCATACTGTCCCAACTTTTTCTGATTTGGGGTTGTAGAAGTGGATGATTGTAGTGGCCTGCTTGGTGTGTATGGCTTAATGAAAGAATGAGGATGAGGCCGTTTGCAGGTGTTAAACGGATTTCCAGCAGGGAAGAGACCTGAGCAGAACAAGGATAAGGATGTAACAATCGCAGTAATAAAGGAACAATAGCAAAAGGATGTAAGCCTGTGGCTTCTGCTGTACTACATGCATGACATGCGTCCTGCAAAGACACTCTGGAGATCCACTAGCACACACACACACACACACACACACACACACACCTCATCGACACAAAGATCCAGCGTGCCTGCAGCGCTTGGAGAGTGTGTGTTCCTGTGGAGTGCTGAGGCTGACTCTCTCTGATACCTCACTGAGGAACTGAGCTGGATTGAGGACTAGCACATCCTTGTGAATCTTTAATGCCGTTTTCTTCTTTGTTCAGCGGATTCTGTGTTTTGTAACGTGAAACAATGAGAGAGAAATAGACGCCTCTGCACTGCCTGAGATAACTTCACAAAATAAGTCACAAAATAAAAGTCACTATAAGTCATGATCCCTGCAATAAGTCCCTCAAGTGCAATCCAGTCCTGTGAAACAGAGAAGGGTGTGTTTACTAAACAGATACTGGTGTGTATACTAAAGCCCTCATATAAACTTTTATTAAAATTATTGATGAAACTGACGTTTTTCAGCTTAGGTCCGAAATCGTACGCTGACTGAGTAGGTTTTTATGCGGATTATGGTGTGGGGTTGTTTTTCAGGGGTTTGGCTTGTCCCCTTAGTTCCAGTGAAAGGAACTCTTAATGCTTCAGCATACCAAGACATTTTGGACAATTTCATGCTCCCAACTTTGTGGGAATAGTTTGGGGACGGCCCCTTCCTGTTCCATCATGACTGAGCACCAGTGACCAAAGCGTCGGTCCATAAAGTCATGGATGAGCGAGTTTGGTGTGGAGGAACTTGACTGGCCTGCACAGAGTCCTGACCTCAACCCGATAGAACAGCTTTGGGATGAATTAGAGCGGAGACTGAGAGCCAGGCCTTCTCGTCCAACATCAGTGCCTGACCTCACAAATGCGCTTCTAGAAGAATGGTCAAAAAGTCCCATAAACACACTCCTAAACCTGAGGAAAGCCTTCCCAGAAGAGCTGAAGCTGTTAGAGCTGCAAAGGGTGGGACAACTCCATATTAAACCCTACGGATTAAGAATGGGATGTCATTAAAGTCCATGTGCATGTAAAGGGCAGGCATCCCAAAACTTTTGGCAATATAGTGTAGTTGCCTCAATTTTTTTTTGAGTAAAACCAATTTTTCACAGTGTACTTTGCGAGCGCTAAATAAGTACATTCTAGTATAAATGTATGTAGAATGTTTTCATAACTATATCTTTATCATTATAGTTCATTCTTGGTGTGAGTGCGCCTTTATTTAACTACTCCCCTACGCTGCTGTCTGTGTGCCTACTGTATAGTTCAGTGTCTTTTTGCCTGCAGCTCATTGCTTGTGTTGGGAAATATATAGCTTTTTATGGGAGTTTCTTTCTCAGAAGCTGCTGCTGAGCCATCGCTCCATCTGAGATATAACTCACCAGGAATCCTTCCTCCTACAGAACAATCAGAGCAGGGTTCCCACTGAGTTATACCATTATCTGCAATTTGCTGTATTTCCACCATATCCCAGAAGGGTTGAGCCTAGAGTGAGGTATAATCAGCTAGTTCTTGTGTCGTGATGGGATTAGGTGAACATGCATCTCTTGAACCATCAATAAGAACCGCATATACTAGGGATGAAATATTGTATTTGAATATTTGGGCTCATAAAAAATTAAAATTTGTTATTCAAATGACGTTTAACAAGAAAGACGTATTTTTTTACCATTTCTGGACAAGTTTACGATTAGGCAATATAACGTTACACAACAAGCTTATGAGGGTAGTGAAAGGTCTGTATATGTTTGTTTAGTGTTTTTGTGTAATTTGCTGTGTATGTTAATGATCATGCAACGGATAGAGAGTTTGTAAATGAGACATTAAAAAGGTATACGTAATAAACTTCATAAACCATCAGTTAAGTTTGGCCATCAAGCGGGAAGGGGTCTGCTATACATTCTGTGTCCAAAAACAACTTGGGATAAGGTTTTCAAAGCAACTCTGTTTTGTTTGTCCGAGTAAGCAACTGTAACTAAGGGGGGCGGGGCTTACCGATAGGTCAATTCACCCTTCACGCACGTTTGATTGACAGGCGATCTGACCAATCACATCACCAAATTTTCCGTTTGTTCGACAAAGCAGTCAGGAGAGTTGGTTGATTAACGTTGGTGGACTTAAACTTGGAAAAACGGTGTGTACTGACGTCTTTCCGCAGTTGAAACAACATTTCTTTTAGTGTTCATTCATGTTTATTTCCTGCTTATCAATGAACTAGAAGGTAGAGATGATCGGTTCATGAGCAGCTTTAACTGAGACGCTCCAGCGACCACCACACATTAAAGAGCCACAAAACGGTATTTGTTTCAATTTCTTTAAAAAAATTACAGTTTCAAAGTTGAGACTTTGTTTCATATCAAAAGTAACTTGCTCTTTCCTGTCTGTCGGCGTGTTGTCAGTGTCCTCTTTGCTCCGTGATGTATTTTCTCTACGTGAGAACGTGTGTGGTGTAAGAGCGCCATGGCTTGTCGGACATAGCAACAGTGACTAAAGGGGGCGGGTCTTTGCGAAAGGTCAATTGGTGCATTTCCTCTTTGAAATTCAGGTTTGTTTGTTTATGTATCTACAAAATAATTAATGTGCTTTCAATTATCTTACTTGATACAAAACCCCATTCAGAGACGCAATGTGAGTCACCTAAATGAGTGAGGGGTCTGTCTTTGAAACGCCTGGTGCTTCTGTAACCCCTCCTGTTCGAACCGCCCTGTTCCAAGTGGGACTCAAACCCGGGTCTGCCGACATGAGAGTCGGACGCTCTAACAAGGAGGCTAAAGGCTGCAACCCCTAGCGCCAGTGGCTAGAGCATCTCTTGAGATCAGAGGAGTGAGGTTTACTCGCACAGCGACTAATTGCTGGCCTCCGTTACACTTGCTCAAAACACACAACTTTATTCCCAAATATAATGAATATAATTCATTTGGATGATAAAATGTTCTCAGAACTGTGCTTATTGGCAGGTTATGGAGTCAGGTGATCATCTTTCGGCTACGAGTAAAACGCAGGACGGTGGTCTGAAGTTGGAAGTTCACCCGCAGAGCATGAGAACCAGCGCTGATACAGTGGAAACGGATGACAGACCGGTTGATTACACCTGAATCACTTTTAATTTTTTACTTCTAATATGTTTGTTAAAACAGTATAAAATATGCTGTATTGCTGTACTCATCGACAATAAAGGCCAATGTCATGTACACTCAAAAAAATTACTCATTGAATGAACATAAAAAAATCATGGAAAGTATTTCCACATGATTAACTTGCTTTATTTCAGCATTATGCAATTCTGTTATTCCAATTTGATGTACTTATGTTGGGTCAAATTAATTTATTAAGGTTGATTCTACTTATTTACTATGGTTAGGCACAGCTTAATTTAATAGTGTCAGCCTAATAATTTGCAATGTTTTGGACCAACTAATTTATTTAGGTTAGCCTAACAAAAGTGCTTAATGCTGAAAGAATGCCATTTAATCACATGGAAATCCTTTCCATGATTTAATTACATTAATTCAAAGAATAGCTTTTTGAGAGCATTTACAAAAACCTTTTACAAGATTTTATTGGCTAGCCAGAAGATGGTTGGGTGACTTCCATGGCATGCCCAGAGAAGTTTTTTATTATCAAAACAACTTTTATTAGTTATTAGCAGGTCCTCACCCCAAGCACATGCTCTACACTTCACCACAATGGTAACCTCCAAAAACACCAACATAACAAAACATTAAACATTAAAAAGTCTCTCAATTTTCTCATCTTGTTAAAAATACATCAAATTGCCCTTTATTTAAACATTTAGTCTCCGAATTCAGCCCCTTTGCAAAGCATGATGGGAAGTGAAAGTCTTAGTCCTTTGGGTTACTTGATTGAAACATGTTATTTCAAAATGAAAACATCAAGTTATGTCAAAGAGTAACGGTTTTAAGTCAGTTTAACATGAATCAATTACATTTGAACCAGAAACCTAATATAATGGTGTTAAATCAAGATGAATTGCTTAAATAAAGTGAACAGCATCATAAATAATTTTTTTGAGTGTATACCTGTGGTTGTGTGGAGTATTTTACAAAGGTTTAGAGGAAATTCAAAAAGGTAATATTATTCATAAATAAAAACTGTTAATATTACTCATAAATATTAGCCTGACAAGCCGATGTAAGACCGCATGAATTCGCTCCAAGGATCGGCAGCGAACCGCGGTGAAGGCCGCACGCGTTCAGTGTCTCAGCTGGAAGAATGGATTTGATTATAATATTCTTTATCTGACTCCATTATCAAAGTTGTCGCATTTAGAAGAGAATCCCAACCGGTTGTTTGGTCATCTATATTTGATAGTTAATCATACATTTAATCGTTCCGTTTTAACCCTTTGTTGCAATTATACCGTTCCACATTGGAGATAGTTAATAATTACAGATTAATTCAGAAAGGATCAAAAATGTAACAATTTATTAACAATCAAGTAAATGTAAAATGTCAATTACATCATAGACATAAATCTCTTCTAAAAGGAAACACAAATTCTAGTTATGGTTACACTCTAAATAGTTTCAAATAGATATAAACATAAACCATTAATTATGCTCTGTAGGCCTCTGCCTAGAATGTTACCTGTGAGATAGATAGAGAGAGAGAGAGAGAGAGAGAGAGAGAGAGAGAGAGAAAGAGAGTGAGAGAAAGAGAGAGAGAGAAAAAGGGAGAGAGCTAAAGAACAGCTCTCTCCAGAGAAAAGCCAGAGAATCCAAAGAGAGCAAGCTACAGATGAAATCCTCTTTTATACTCTTCCCTGATGTCACCAAATTCAAATCTGACTCTTGTAAAACTGACCAATCAGACCAAACCGTGAGACATTTGAAAATAACCAATCAGGCAAAACTTCCCCCATTGTATCAAAGGTGCGAAAACCTCATTCCTTTGTCCTTCTAACTTCACCTGGCCCTTCTGATGGCGTTAAGGGGGGGGGGGGGGGTTGAGTCAATTTCAATATCCTGATCACGACGATGGCTGCTAACAGCAAAGCAGATGATTTTGTTCCATTTCAAATATCTTTGATTATTTTCCACCTTACACCGAACCCACATCAAGATGTTGGGTCTGGGAACACTCCATTGGCAGGGCTCAATCTGAGAGGTGGGATAAACGGTTGTCTTTCAAATTCCCTCTGCACGCAATAGGATAGCGCTACAACCAACCAGAGCAACGAAGAAGGTCAAGCGGAGTTGATAGATTAAACTTTTGCCGTATCCGGTCTGCAAATCTCCGAACACATCTTCCTTTCTTAAGAATGACTTCAGTGCTGTTCTTTGTTCTTTTCTCAAAGAAAAGCTTAACTCCAAGTCTTCCAGAGTCCAAAACCGCTGTTTGCCAGCTTTTTTGTTTACGAGTAGCACGTGGAACCTCCGCAACTCCGCCGTCATTATGTTAAGCCCGCCCACCGACTCTATACACGATGTGATTGGCCTGACCAGAGTTTGGTTTTTCCAGCTCGCAAGCCAACGGAGAGTTGCTAGACGACCCTGGCTACAAATTAGGTTTGCTGCCGCTAGGGTGCGTCTATATTTCTAGGCTACATAAATAATGTTTCTTCCCAATTATTTGTACTCAATTTTATTTGTTAATGTACCAAATGCAGTTACTCAGATCTATTTCATTTTTTTACTTATTTACTCATTTCTGAAATAACTGATTTCACTGCTTGTAAATGTCATTAATATTTTTGAGTGTAAAAATGTTTCACCAAAAAAAATTTAGTAAATCATAGTAAAAGTTTTAATGTGTGTCATCCATAGAACTAACAGCAGACTTCAATAGCTCAGCACTTTCTCCCTCCCTCTCAGTCTACCTCGCTCTCTCCGTCTTTCCACACTCCCATAGATGTTTACGGATTAAGCATTATGCTAATTGCCTCCACCCAGCACTGTCTTCCTCTGTTTTCCTTTTACTTACTCTTTCCCTGCTTCCCTTCTGTGCTTTTCTCCCTCTCCAAGCGTTCCTTCCAAGGCCCTCAGGAACAGATTACAGTCGATGCTCTTGCCATAGAGAGCCGTCTGGAGATGCCTAGAATGGATTTGGAATAGCAGGCAGTTAGAAAAAGAATTTGGACTTTCCTGAGCTTCTTGAAGCTACATTTGTCAGTGTGAGTGGGTGTGTTTCTCTGTGTGGTTTGTGACCTGTTCAGACGTGTCCCTGAGCTAAGGACACACTTATGAAGTCTTAATCAGAAGAGTCTCTCCCTAAGGCGCAATGATCCCCCTCTCAAGGGAGTGTGTGCTCAGTGAACACATTTGAGGAGAAACTAACCTGCATGCAGCCTTTAGAATCTTCTACTGAGAACTGAAGTATTCTCTCCCTAATCTCTCTTACAGACACAGTCTGCGTCTAAAGTAGTTCCAGCCTTTAGTACAGATGACTTTTAGTGTGTCTGAGCAAGAGAATGAGAGAGGAGAGACCTTTTTTAATAGCGCTATGTCCTTATGTAAAGCATGCTTCTAGCTCACATACATTTTTGTATGTTTGCATGGACACTGAAAAGTACATTGCTGGCAGAATCTACAGCACGAGCATTTTATATGAACAGCTTTAGATAAAACTACTGGACTACTGTGTCTAGAGAACCGTAGGAGGCTGGTATGAGTGGCTTTATTCCATGCTGTCATCTCCAGCATAGTTTCTCCAGTGAATTTCAGCATATTTCCTAGAAAAAACGTCTTACACTTAACCCTCTGGGGCTCTTCGGTCATTTCTGACCCAAATTTTTAAAAATAAAAAATGTAAAAAATCGTAGCTTCATCGGAATGGTCCGAAACTTGGTGACTTTATTGGTCCTTGGTATATGAACACCCCCAAAAAATTGGGAACAGGATTTGAAAAGTCTAAGTGGTCGTAAAAAAAATAGTCACACTCAGGACCTTCAGGTCAAAAATGACCCCCATAGGAAATTAATGGGAAATTGGCAAAAACATGAAAATACAGAGTTTTTTTCTGAAACAAAGGTTGTCCAAGGCACTCGATGGGTGTGTTGAAAAAGTTAAAAAGCCTTTATTTTTTCATGGCTTAAACATTTAAAATTGGTGACAGGTACACCTACGCGTTGCGGCTTTACATGCCTTCGTCAGGGTGTGTATAACAAACAACATCTCAAGCTCATTTTTAACCAGCCATTAATTGATCAAATTACAGACACCTGGTCACTCTGTGTAAGGAGAGAGAGAGAGAGAGAGAGAGAGAGAGAGAAAGACAGAGAGAGAGACAGAGAGAGAAAAAAAAAAAAAAAAAAAATAGAATAAACAATCATAAATATCAAAGATGTATACAAGTCAAAAATGCACGAATCAATATTGTATATAGTAAACAATGAACGATGAAATTAAGTTAGACATAGAAATACATAAATCAAGTAATTCATATGATTGAATTCAACCTAATTCGTAAACATCAAATAATTCATAATGTAACATATTACTAGAAAGAACTAAATTATATTACAAAAATGGTACAAAATCTAACTCTCTGTTTGTCTGTTTTGCACTCTTGATGTGTTAGAGATTCACCCCTTCACTGTTGAGTCCTTTTTTCTGCATCCTGGCTGATTTGTAGATTGTATGCAAAAAAAAACTTATTTCCCATTCATTTCCTATGGGGGTCATTTTTGACCCGAAGGTCCTGAGTGTGACTATTTTTTTTTACAACCACTTAGACTTTTCAAATCCTGTCCCCAATTTTTTTGGGTGTTCATATACCAAGTACCAGTAAAGTCACCATGTTTCGGACCATTCCGATGAAGCTATTTTTTTTTTTAAATTATAAAACGCAATATCCACTATAGTGTTAAAAATGTGCTATTGCGTGATAAAAATGCTCAATGTGTCCACCGGATGGCACCGATCTCATTTAAAAAATTGCTTTCATGAGGCCTAGGCTTGACTCTAAAATGAAATACAGCTTTAATAAAAATAATAAAAAATTATATATATATATATATATATATATATATATATATATATATATATATATATATATATATATATATATATATATATATATATATAT
>JARQWZ010000856.1:0-75000 GCA_033150135.1 Gobio occitaniae
AGCAGGTTATTGTGGAATATGAGACGATCGGGTCCAGTCGGGTCTGTGTCTTCCCGCCGGGTTCGGGTCCAGCTTTTGAAATAATAGACGGGTCCGGGTCGGTTCCGTGTAGCACATCACGGGTCTCTTCGGGTCCGGGTACGAGTTTTTGGACCCGTGTAGAGTTGAAGTAATGCTTTAGGATTTTGGAGTGTTCGCAGTTTCATTCTTTTCAAATATGCATCACCTGGAGAATATTGCTGTCTCTGCAGTCCTGATGATCTCGCTGGCAGTGTAAGAACGTTTGGCTCCTCAGCTCTAGCCAACAGCCACAATGTGCATCCAACTATCCTGTTTCAGATCAAAGACAGAAAACTGGAGGCCAAAGGAGTCGGGAGCATTGGAGCCGCCGTCTGCACAGATACACCCAGATCCTCTTTCAGCTCCGCTTCTGTTACTGACAGCCTAAGAGCTGCTTTATAAAGATGAGCACACCAGCAATGCTCAAACAGCTTTCATCATGCGTTCATAATGCAGGGCCAGCAATATTAACATATATTATTGTGTGTGTCCCCCTTTTGCTGCCAAATCAGCCCTGACCCGTCGAGGCGTGGACTCCACTAAACCCCTGAAGGTGTGCTGTGGTCTCTGGCATCAAGATGTTAGCAGCAGATCCTTTAAGTCCTGTAAGTTGTGAGGTGGGACCTCCATGGATCGGACTTGTTTGTTCAGCTCATCCCACAGATGCTCGATTGGATTGAGATCTGGGGAATTTGGAGACCGAGTCAAGACCTCAAACTCACTGTTGTGCTCCTCAAACCATTCCTGAAGCATTTGTGCTTTGTGGCGGCTCATTATCTGCTGAAAGAGTCACAGACACCAGGGAATATCGTCTCCATGAAAGGCTGGACATGGTCTCAGCAATGCTTAGGTAGGTGGGACGTGTCAAAGGAACATCCACATGGACTCAAATCCTTACGCTTGCCCATTTTTCCAGCTTCTAACACATCATCTCTGAGGACAAAATGTTCACTTGCTGCCTAATATATCCCACCCACTAACAGGAGATGAAGATCATCAGTGTTGTTCACTTCACCTATCAGTGGTCATAATGTTACGCCTGATCGGTGTATATATATATATATATATATATATATATATATATATATATATATATATATTAAAAGCTGTAAACGTGTGGCATTGCCCTTTGAAAATATGACAAATGATACATTTTTGGGTCATTTTTTAAAAATATTATTTTATGTAGATCACTGTAATATTATACATTCACTGATAAGGGACAAAACATGTCCCAAACACAAAAGCCATATTTATGTTAAAAATTAAGAATGTCAACACAATAAAAATACTTAAAAAGTTACACCAAAGGGAAATATGTATACTCATGACATTTATTGCATATTCTTTTAAATAATTTCTTTAGTATTATTTTAAAAGCACACTCTATAGCTGGAAACACATGTAATTGAACCTGCCCTCAGCATGAGGTCACAATGTAAACCTGCCAAATAAAAAGTGTTTAAAAATACACAGTTACATTAAAAGGCAGAAATCTTAAAGATATCAAACAATACAACAAGTAAATATTGCATTATATTTTCCATTAAAAAATAGCTATACAAATTGTGTCTTCACTTTGAGTCAACTCGTCAGGATGTTTTATACTTGTGAATAAATCAGGCAGTGTCATGGGCAGCTTTAACGCTGAGGAGCACTTGATATTTCCTGCTCATTGTGGATCTCACTATTTTTTAATATTTTAAACAAACAATATTGAAGTCTCTGCGATCACAGCCTTAACATGTCAACTCCATCATCGCAGTGTAAGAGTTTCTGTAAATAGTTGTGGGATAAATCTTGCCATTTGGATATGTTAGGGTAACATATTACCCACCTTTATATATTAAGGTGGGGAAAAAAATCAATTTGGTCAACTCCGTCAGTTTTTATGTCTGATATTGCTCTCAAAAATCTGTATAATGTGATTTAATAAGTTTTTTTGCATATGGGGAATTCTTCTAATGCTGTGTCATAATTTTATGATTTACATATACTGTATATTTGGCCTCCTCAGCTCAACCTTTGTCAACTCCGTCAATATTTCACACCGTCAGGTGAAGGTTTTTATTCATTTTGAAAGAAATGTCTGATTCTTTTTTCAGTTTATTGTGTAAAAATACATGATAAGTCTTAATTACCTAAGAACATTGGTGATATATGTTTCATATTAAAAGGAGGGAGGAGAATTAAGGAATTTAGTAATAAATATATATTTTTTAAAAACCTGTTCGCTTACATGGTTCATTATCTGAGACCTTTGTCTGCAAAAATACCAATTTTTAATAATGTAGTGTACGTTTTTATTTTTTAACATCTAAAACGTGTTGTCCCTCATCTCAATAATCAGTGCATATGACAAAGATAATAATAATGCCTTTTTGTTTTATGTTTGTTTGTATGTTTAGTGTTCTATTTGTTAAAAAACGCAATGCATAACGAATGAAAGAAAGACAATAGAAGATTTTGTAAACAAATTTAAAAAGTTTCAGAGCCAAATCTAATACAACAGCGCCACCAAGTGTTTGCTTGTATGCAAAGGAACGTACAAATATTATTAAATTATATCATGTGATTTTTTTTAATTCTTCCCTATCCAACATGCAAAAACTGTGCATGTGCTGGAAATGTTGAAACCCTTCATGTTCACATTTTCACAACGTATATTTGCCAATTATATTTATTTATGCAAGTGCTGTTGAAAGCGACTCAAATGCAAATATAACCCCCCCCCTCAGAGAAACCCCCCATAGTGACCCAATCAATACTTAATAGGTTTACCGAGCCCTATAGTTACAAAGCACTCATTAGTGGGGGTGAAATGTGTGTGTGTGTGTGTGTGTGTGTGTGTGTGTGTGTGTGTGTGTGTGTGTGTGTGTGTGTGTGTGTGTGTGTGTGTGTGTGTGTGTGTTGTTGGCAGAAGATAATGTTCACTTAACTCCACTTGGAACTAGAAAGAGTTAAAGGTTTAATTGAACTTTAGGTTTGAATGAAAATGATAGCTCAAAATTGTATTTATAACGACTTTATTCTTTTATATTTTCAGTAAACACACAATAAGAAGCATTTAAATCATAGTGAGAGATAATTATTAATTCGTCTACATAAATGTTAAAGACATATATAATAAATTACAATATCACAGCGAATGTGTTTCTGCGAGCATCAGCGTTCTTCCCTGCTGGACTGTAGATCCTTCAGGACGGTTTTCACCATCAGAAACTGAGACTCTCTGTGTGAGCGCTTCAGCTTGGCTCTCCTGTTCTGGAACCAAATCTAAGAGACAGACCACAAAACATCCACCATAAACTTCATCATCCAGAACATCTATAGTCATAGAACTAACCCAAATATCCCAAAACAAACATTGGGAAAAACACAATATCAGTAAATATCAAAGCAGATGAGAACAGACCAGTCTTTACCTGAATTCTGTCCTCATCTAGATGAAGTTTCTTAGCGAGTTCTTCCCGTATATCGATGCCCGGGTATGAGTTCACTTGAAACACACTCTCCAATATCTTGATCTGGACATAGAAAAACATCATTAATATCAAAACTGCAGGTGAAAAGTATTAGTGTATTAAACCTTTTTAGCTGTTTCAACTAATTCTGTGATTTCAATGTTAGAAATAACATTGAATTTTGTGCATCAATTGGAACCCATTGACTAAGTTTTGACAAGAAAGTCACCACAGAAAACGTTCTAAGCACTTTGGACGTTCTAAAAAGGTTCTTTCAAAGTCCAGTGACGTTAATAGAACGTTCGTTCAAATGTATCTCCTAATGAATCGCTAATGCTCTCAAAACATAATACATGGAACGTTCTGAATGTTTTTAGAATGTTCAGAGAACGTTCCAAACCCTTAATGTTTGCAAAACGATCAAATAGAATGTTTCCTTAACTTTCGTAACCAAGAAAAAAAGGTTTTACGTTCGGAGAACGTTCAGAAATAATGTTTTTATAACTTAATGGGATCAAAATATTGTATTGAATGCTATGATTCAGTGAGCGACTAAAGCGCATGCGCAGGTCAGAGGAGTTCACCTGAACGCTAGAGAACGCCGTCCGCGGCCTGCGCCCGATGTACCAGTTCAGTGTTCTCCTGTACGAGTCTGCTGGTGATTTGCTGTCAGATTTGCCATCTTCAATCACTCTCAGACCCACTGAAGCTTCGCTGTCTGCGGCCACGCGACGGTTCTGGCATGCCGGTTTCACATCTGAAGAAAATAAAAGACATTATGTCATTTAAACTCCATCACCTCGTGCGCGGCTGCGCGCTATCGCTGGGAATCGGTTCGTTCGAACTGGGAACCGGTTCAGTAAACCGAGTCAATATTTTTGTAGTAAAACTTCTAAGATGCGTCTTTTAAAGTAACATTATCATTAATTGTTCTCAATATTGTTATTAAAAATGTACCTTACAGTTTTACTCTTTAAAAAAATGTATTTTTTTAACGAAAATGTTTACAACAATGGAATGGACAAAACAATTGTCACCAGGAAAATAGACTATAGAATACAATTTTAACCCACTTAAAATTATACAATAAATAAATATGAGTTGTAGCTATATTTTATAAGCAGCTTGATGCATAGACTCCTCATTTGTCGTTTTCTGCTAAAAATGAATAAGTTAGTGCTGTCAAAATGATATATTTTTTTATCAATTTAACACATCCTTGCTGAATAAAAGTATTAATTTATTTTTTTTTTTTAAAGAAGAAAAATCACTGACCCCAAACTTTTGAACGGTAGTGTATATTGTTACAAAATATTGTATTATGTGCTTAAAACAATCCAATTGCTGGTTTAAGACAACCCAACCCAACAACCCAATTGCAATTTTCAACCCAACTTGGGTTATTTTTAACCCAGCATTTTTTTATAGCGTAAGAGACTTTCAAAAACATAAAAAATGGTAATGTTTCCAAACTTTTGACCGACATATTATATAAACACAAACCTTTATGCTAGATGCATTTGACAGTGCTAGAATTAATGTAAATGCAATGCCAATTTTCCTACATTTTTACAAAATATATTGAAAGTAAATACACTCTAAAAAATCCTGGGTTAAAAACAACCCAAGTTGAGTTGAAAATGGACTAACCCAGCAATGGGGTTGTTTTAACTCAGCGGTTGGGTTAAATGTTTGCTTAAAACAATCCAATTGCTGGATTAAAACAACCCAATTGCCATTTTCAACCCAACATGGGTTATTTTTAACCCAGCATTTTTTAGAGTGTAAGAGACTTTCAAAAACATAAAAAATGGTAATGTTTCCAAACTTTTGACCGACATATTATATAAACACAAACCTTTATGCTAGATGCATTTGACAGCGCTAGAATTAATGTAAATGCAATGTCAATTTTCCTACATTTTTACAAAATATATTGAAAGCAAATACACTCTAAAAAGTTGGGTTGAAAATGGACTAACCCAGCGATTGGGTTGTTTTAATCAAACATTTAACACAATTGCTGGGTAAGTCCAATCTCAACCCAACTTGTGTTGTTTTTAACCCAGCATTTTTTAGAGTGTGCCAAAGCCCAGTGTGTGTGTGTGTGTGTGTGTGTGTGTGTGTGTGTGTGTGTGTGTGTGTGTTGTTCTACCTGTCCAGGGCCGGTGCGGTGCTGACAGGGCGGTCCTCTGATCGGGTCGGTTCAGGCCCAGGATGCTGTCGATGGTGAAGACGGACTGTCGGTTCTGATGCAGGCTGACTGTGAGAGAGGCCATCTGGAGACCCGAGTGCTCTTCTTCTCTCGACCGGTGAGATCTGAGCTCTTGGGTTCGCCTTTATAGCTCCAAACGTCACCAATTAAAGCCTGAGACTGGATGTTTTACATGTGAATCGCCGGCCCTCACCGCGGGGCCCCTGGACGACTGCAGGTGATTCAGGGTCTAAATGAGGCGTTCCAACCCGGAGCGGCAACCTGTTATCTTCTGGAGACACTGAATCCCTTAAAGCCGCTATTGAGCGGGACAAAACCCGGCTGATGTGCCATTCTTTTTACTCACCAGGTAGAAAATTAGGCCCCGTTCCCAGGATTTATTTCCTCCTGCCGCATCTCCAGCATTATGAGAAAGCAGTCAACTAGTGCCTAATCTTATTTACCTTATTTTCTAGCACGCGAGTTTAAAATAATAATAAAGCCTAATGCCGTTTAAACTAATCCTGCTGAATATTCCCATTCTCTCTTGACATGCATGGGGAAAGATGCTCCGGAGCACAAAAGGCAATTCGCTGGAAGCAGCATGTAATAATTGTCTCATTCAGAGCTGAATTGATCTCCTTTGGTTGCTTGGCTGCTTTTAATAAACGACTCGCTTGTTTATTTGTCTTGGGCTCTTGGAGAGCACCGGGGACACAAGCGCGGCCCCCGCGGCTCCATTGTTTTGCCAAGAAATGACCAATTAGACTTGTTTAAATGCAAACCACATGAAGACCAATTAGAAATGAAAATCACTTAACCAACAATACAAGCAATTAACGCTTTATTTTACAGAGATTATCCAGACGTGCAGTAGCTGCACAACTTTGAGAGTTTTATGAAACTGAGGTTTATTCGGTCACACTTTACAATAGGATCTCCTTTTATTAACAGTGTATACATAAACTGACAATATATATTTATAACAACCTTTGTTAATAAAAAGTTTACTCATGATAACAGAAAAAAGAGCCTTTTTTAAGATTTATGCATTTCAATTAATACTAAAATTCCATCAATTTTGTATAAATCCTAATGGAACAATGGAAAGGACCATTTATAGTTTGTAAATCATATTCATAATATATATATTTATATATTTTTCAGATTTATACAAAATGTTTTATTAAGTTCTAGCTTTTTTTTTACTCATTTAAAATTCTTAATTCATAATATGAATAATATGTAAGGATTATTCAACTTAATTTGATTTTACTGTTAATTGAAATGGTAAATATTTGAAAAAGGCTGAATTTGTGTAATATTGTTTTAAATTGTAAATTGTTTTACAAATTTTTCCTAAACCAGGCCAAAAACTTCCCTTCTTTTACATATTTAATTTGGAATAGCCTATTAAGATGGTTCATTATGTTCTGCATTAATATTTTGATCATGCGTTTTATTTACACAAATGTAGATTTGTTATGTTTTGTGGCATTTAAGAACGATTTGAACATTTTATTTAAATTTTTAAAGCAACCGAGCAATCCTTTAAATTCTCTAAAATATTTGATATATATACATACACTCAGTGCCGTTTCTAGCCATTCTGACGCCCTAGGCCAAATCCTTATTGGTGCCCCCAGTCAAATTTTAAAAAGCAACATTGGTATTAATTAACAAATATATAAATTATATTTGCTAATAAGGATTAACATTAATCCCAGTAACATTGTGTAGCCAGATGCCTGTAGCCCTAGGCCTATGATATATAGCCTATATTTGTGCAGTCCCTAGTTGCTAAGAAATTGTTCTCAGACATAACTAAATAATTATAATTAAACATTTCACATGAAAGTAATAAGAATAAATACTGATTCAGTGTTTTTTTGTTACTCATTGATGCATGAACCTTTAAATAACGCAACACTTTGCCCTCTGTGTATACGACGCAGCTTGCATTGAGCACTATTAGAACTGAATGAATCGATTCAGCAGTCAAGTCAGTCAAGTCAACTTTATTTATATAGTGCTTTTAACAATGTAGATTGTTTCAAAGCAGCTTTACAGTGTTAAACAGGAAAATAATGCAGCATAATTTTATTCAGCTGTTATAGCCATTCTGGAGAGAACGCTGATGTCATCAGTTCATTTCAATTATCATACAGTGACAGTGAGGGCTTTAGATCAATAATTAGATCAGTAATTTAGTTTATATGGTTAATTTAGTTTATTAATTAGATTTATTTCGATGTTTAGTTGAAACAGTGGCAAGGAAACCAAAACCCCATTAGGTGACCTAATAGTAGAGCAGTAGCATTACAATAATCTAGCCTTGAGGTCATGAACGCATGAACTAACTGTTCAGCATTCATGTGCCGTAATTTAGATATATTTTTAAGATGGTAGAAAGCAGTTTTACAGATGCTAGAAACGTGGCTTTCAAACGAAAGATTGGTATCAAAGAGCACACCCAGGTTCCTCACTGACGACGAGGACTTGACAGAGCAGCCATCAAGTGTTAGAGAGTATTCTAGGTTACTACTCGTGGAGCTTTTTTGTCCAATAATTAAAAATTCAGTTTTTTCTGAATTGAGTTGCAGGAAATTACTGGTCATCCAATGTTTTATATAAGCTATGCATTCCGTTAATCTTGTGAATTGGTAAATTTCTTCAGGGTGTGAAGAAATATAGAGCTGAGTATCGTCAGCATAACAATGAAAACTAACGCCATGCTTCCTAATGATATCTCCCAGTGGTAGCATGTACAGGGTGAAGAGTAGCGGTCCTAGCACTGAGCCCTGTGGTACTCCATACTGAACTTGTGATCGGTGTGACATCTCTTCATTTACTGCTACAAACTGATAACGGTCGCATAGGTATGATTTAAACCACGACAAAGCAATTCCACTAATACCTACATAATTTTCGAGTCAATTCAAAAGAATTTTGTAGTCGATAGTATCAAATGCAGCGCTAAGATCGAGTAACACTAATAGAGAAATACAGCCACGATCGGATGATAAGAGTAAATCATTTGTTACTCTGATGAGAGCAGTCTCAGTGCTATGATACGGTCTAAATCCTGACTGGAAATCCTCACAGATACCATTTCTTTCTAAAAAGGAACATAATTCTGAAGACACTGCCTTTTCAAGTATTTTTGACAGAAAGGGTAGATTTGAGATTGGTCTATAATTGACTAATTCTGTAGGATCAAGTTGCGTTTTTTTAATAAGTGGTTTAATAATAGCCAACTTAAAAGTTTTCGGTACATATCCTAATGACAAAGATGAATTAATGATATTAAGAAGAGGATCTATGACCTCTGGTAGCATCTCTTTTAATAGCCTAGTCGGTATAGGGTCGAGCATACATGTTGTTGATTTGGATGATTTAACGAGTTTAGCCAATTCTTCTTCTCCTATAGCAGTGAAGGAGTGTAATTCAACACCATCCGTAAAGATACGTTAAATTCGACAACGTGATTTAATAAAGGATTTATTCATGTTGTGAATTTGCACATTTTATTATACCATTTTTAAATTGGATGTTAAAGTTTTATATGGGACAATTACAAAACACACTGATTCTTTTAACGATCCATTGGCGTAAAAAACTTTTGGAGGTGTAAGGAAGAGAAGAAAGCTTTATAGAGTCAAAATATAACTGCATACTCACTTGTGAGTATGCTATGCAGTTATATGTTGCCTCTAACATACACACGAGCAATGCTATCTGCCCATTTCACAGCGTGATTCCTCGACTGCCACAAATACTGCCCAAACAAAATACAGATTTGTACCTGTTATTTTAATTAGCCTTTAGTTTGAATTTAGCTTTATTGTATGGTTAAAAAAAGGGTTACCTTGCCAAACCATTGACCGAGCTCATTGATCTAATGGTGTTGTTGAGGGCTCCAAACGCGAACTTTTTTGACAGTATTCTGATCTGATGGCATATAGGAATGGTCAGATTGACAGTACTCTGATCCAATAGTGTGGGCGGCAATAACATTTTAGGGTGATACCCTTTACACACAAACATCTAGTGCCAGATATGCGCTTATTGGTGCCCCCCTACTGATGGCACCCTAGGTGACCACCTAGTTTGCCTATGCCTAAAAACGGCCCTGCAAACACTATATTGCCAAAAGTATTGGGACGCCCCTCCAAATCACTGAGGTCAGGTGTTCAATCACTTCATGGCCACAGGTGTATAAATCAAGCACTAGCAGACACTTCTACACACATTAGTGAGAGAATGGGCCGCTCTCAGGAGCTCAGAGAACTCAAGCGTGGGACCGTGATCGGTGGACACCTGTGCAATAAGTCCAAATATTATACTAAATATTCCACACTCAACTGTTAGTGGTGTTATAACAAAGTGGAAGCAATTGGGAACAACAGCAACTCAGCCACGGAATGAAAAACACAGAGCGGGGTCATCGCATGCTGAGGGTCACAGAAGTCGCCAACTTTCTGCAGAGTCAAGAGCTCCAGACCTCCAAACTCCTTTGTCCTTCAGATGAGCTCAAGAACAGTGTGTAGAGCTTCAAGGAATGAGTTTCCATGGCCCAGCAGCTCATCCGAGCCTAACATCAAGTGCAATGCAAAGCGCAGGATGCTGTGGGGTAAAGCGCGCCACCACTGGACTCTAGAGCAGTGGAGACGTGTTCTCTGGAGTGACCAATAACGCTTCTCTGTCTGGCAATCCCATGGACGAGTCTGGGTTTGGCAGTTGCCAGGAGAACGGGACTTGCCTGACTGCATTGTGCCAAGTGTAAAGTTTAGTGGAGGGGGGATTATGGGGTGGGGTTGGCGCCTTAGTTCCAGTGAAAGGAACTCTTAATGCTTCAGCACACCAAGACATTTTGGACAATTTCATGCGCCCAACTTTGTGGGAACAGTTTGGGGACGGCCCCTTCCTGTCCCAGCATGACTGACCAGTGCTCAAAGCGTCGCTCCATAAAGACATGGATGAGCGAGTTTGGTGTGGAGGAACTTGAGTCCTGACCTCAACCCGATAGAACAGCTTTGGGATGAATTAGAGCGGAGACTGAGAGCCAGGCCTTCTCGTCCAACATCAGTGCCTGACCTCACAAATGCGCTTCTAGAAGAATGGTCAGAAATCCCCATAAACACACTCCTAAACCTTGTGGAAAGCCTTCCCAGAAGAGCTGAAGCTGTTAGAGCTGCAACGGGTGGACCAACTCCATATTTAAACCCTACGGATTAAGAATGGGATGTCATTAAAGTTCATGTGCATGTAAAGGCAGGCGTCCCAAAACTTCTGGCAATATATATTAGTTTTTTTTCCCTGTTCAACAATGTTAACGCCTGTTTGTTATTTTAAGAAGTTTAATACAAGTTAAAAAATTAGAGTAATGGGAAAAAATAAAGATTCTGGAGAGTCAAAGAGGATCAGCTTATTTAAAACAGATTTAATACCAATCTTCATTGTACCCCATGATTTTGTAGAAAGACACAAACAGTTCTTTAAAGATTAGAAACAATCATTGACAAATTGAATGGAGCAAATGCTTTACACTCAATAAACGGATTATAATGGAACAGAAAGTGCGTTTTTCGGACATCTTCCAAACCATAAAGACTTCATAAAGTTTTCATTACTTAAAGCAAATTGTCAAATGAACCAAATCAATGGATGAGATGAGACAATATTTGATTCAGTAGCGTTTCTGTGCAACTTCCACCAGTCCAGGAGCAAAGCTAATGATGAACGTTTCAGTTTGCAGTTCCATCACCATTTTTAACCATTTTGCTTGAGCTGCAGGTTTCAAAATATTGGGCCAATAAAACATTTATGATGCAATTCAGTCCTCAATATATCTGTTATACAAAAAAAATACCGTACACCCCAATCCGAGAGCAAAAGTTTAAGCAAAAAAACACTGAATGATCACAAAACTTAGTCTGTAACAGATGCGTGTTTGTAGAACGTTGTGAATCATGAATGCAAAAGCCAACGGACAAAAATCAGAACTGTATTAGCTTATTAATTATGAAGATTAAATTATAACCTTTAATGATTTTGAGCCCATCATAGGGTGAACCTGTCAAAATTAAGCCTATTTTAGGACGAAGATTGACAATTACAATAATTCACTGTAAGTGACATGAACGGAAACGCATGCAGCTTTAAAACATTATCAGCGAGAACCGAAAATGAAGCCCAACATAGAGTATTAATGTCTTTTGCACATCTGTTATTCACACGTGCGGCTCAACAAACGTCACCTGATGTCTCGTTAGGTTGTAGTTCATCGTGGTAGTGGATTCATTTACACACATACATATATAAAACCCTCTAAAAGCAAATGCAATTTGATAACGGATATGGTAAAAAATACAGGATTCTTACAAATAACAACTTTTGAGTTGCTTTTCCCCCAAAGTGTCCACTTTTTTTTAATAATATCCCGCCAGTTTCGTATTAAATCATGTCTCCTGCAGGCCACTCTGGAGAACCCTTGAAGAACAGGAAGTGATATGCGTAGAAAGGTTCTTATCAGGCCTCCGATTCGCCCTTTTTCTGCCCCTCCTCTCCTGCATCGCTGTCCTCCGATTGGCTGTTGCTAAGGACCAAGACCTGTCCATCAGCAGCTGGTTGGCTGGGTCGGCTGGAGGCGGCGATCAAGCGGCTTTGTTCCTCAAGATCCTGAAGGTTTGGAGAACACGGTTTACTTATGACATGTGTTCAGTTATACACTTCTGCTCAAAAGTTCAAGAAAATTCATACTTTTATTCAGCAAAGACGCATTAAATTGATCAAAAGTGACTGTAAATGCGGTTTAAATATCACGCTATCCACAAAAATAAACTGTTTTCAACATTGATAATAATCATAAATGTTTCTTGAGCGGCAAATCCTCACATTCTAATGATTTCTGAAGGATCATGTGACACTGAAGACTGGAGTAATGATGATAAATACAGCTTTGATCGCAGGAATAAAATTACACTTTACTATATATTCACATAGAAAACAGCTGTTTGAAACTGTAATAATATTTAAAATTTTTACTTAATTTTTTAATCAAATAAATGCAGCTTTGGTGAGCAGAAGAGACTATTTTAAAAAAAACTTTAAAAAGTCGTATACCCAGCGTTTGAATTTAGTGGATGCTGGTTACAAAAGCCGCGTTTCCATTACAGATTTGCCAAAACGTTAGCGATATTTTCTAAATGTCGATAAAAAACAGTTTCCATTAACCCTCTATGGTACGCAATATGATTTCAATGAGGAAAAAAATATTTGTGGTGTTTTTCCTGCTTAAAATAGGACACTATAACAATAGCAATAAAATTTTTCATAATTTTTATTTTTATTTTTTAAAGTTTGTTGCCTCAAGGCAACATTGTACCACAACGGACAAATTTAAACATTTTACATTTTCATGTAGAAAAAATAAATATATTTATTGAAAACATCGGTTTCTTTAACCAAACCCCTGAACAAACACATTTATCCAGTTTATAATGTATTACAAATTTCATATTTAATAAAAAGTAACATTTCAAATTCAGCTGTTGCTCTCAGGCAACATTGTACCATCGTGGAACACAAGTATTACCAAATCAGTTGTGTTCTATACCTTTTTTTAAGTGCTATAGAAAACGTGCAGATCATAATATATGCAGTTATAGTATGTGAATTACTAATCTTATACGTGCATTACAAAATCATGCAAAAATGCATATACATTTAGAGAATTTTAACTCTTTTCCTTACAAATATAATATATTCGTATCCAATCTAGTGTGTCTGGTATGGCCTTATGCGATTCCATTATGGTACAATGTTGCCTTGAGGCAACACACACTTTTTTGTTATTTACTCTAAAACATTTGTTGATATATAATGTAAAGTTCTTGAAAATACTTCTTTACTTACCAGTGAAGGTGACTCATATTTTTTGTGGGTGATTAACAGGACGGAAACTAGTGAAAAATGCACTTTTCATTGGAGAAAATATGGAGCCATGTGACCTGTGCACATGTGCTGAAACAGGACACAAAATGGATCCCTGTGGGTCATGTGACCAATTTTTTGCACTTTCATTGATTAGTATTTGAGTTCTTCTTCTCTAAAATAGGTTTGACCAATAAATTGGTGTTTCATTGTATTAAAAATAAACTAAAATAGACTACGTTGCCTGGAGGCAACACTGTATCATAGATTTCATGCGACTAAAACATATTTTTTTCCTCTTGCGATAAGTCCAAAAATGATGCCACGTATGTCAGGTTTATGTATATCCCAGCCACTGCACTGGCCGTTATTATTAAAGGAAGGAGACGTAGGCGTGTTATCCAAGCATTAATGGCAAGGAAAGCCCCTTTGGGAGCGGCCACGAATGAGGTGTGTGTGGGTGTTTCTCCCTCAGATCTGCTTCAAGGTCTTAAAGGAACACCACTTTTTTTTTTTTAAATAGGCTCATTTTCCGTCTCCCCAAGAGTTGAACAGTTGAGTTTCACCGTTTTCGAATCCATTCAGCCGATCTCCGGGTCTGGCGGTAGCACTTTTAGCATAGCTTAGCATAGATCAGGGGTGTCCAAAGTCCGGCCCGCGGGCCAAATGCGGCCCGGGGATGAATTTCAAACGGCCCGCTGCGTATCTATTAAAATATATTATATGTGGCCCGTCACGGATAATTTACAAATCGTGCAGTTTCACGATGTCAACGCAAGGTGGCAGTACTAGATTTTAGGCCAGGGAAACCGCGCCCAAAGCGGAATGAAACAGCGCAACTTGTGCTCTGCGCAACCTTTCTTTTACTGTCTATGTGCGCAGCTCACGAGCTCTGACTCTGAACAAATGTGTTTACCTGCTGAGTGTCTTGATCACGCGACCACTAAACAGCCTGTGAGAAGTAAGCTCCGCTACGAGCTGCACATCTCTGTGATTTGATTTAATTTAAAAGCAGTTAAACAGCAATGACTTAATCAACAACACTAACGTGCAAATCAGCTGCGTTTGTTTGTTGTTTGTTCAAACAACAATACACCAACATTTATCATGGATTTACTGTGGTAACACTAACTGTAACGTGGTAATTTGTCAGAAATGTAGGTTATTATCTAATTTTATTTAATTTGTAATGTAGACATGTATTAAATGAGTAATAAAGGCCAAATTGCAGACTATTTTTGTCATAAACTTGCAGTTTTGTGCATTTGTATTTATATGTTTATAGACTAAATACCTTTAAGCCATTCTAGATATAGAAATATATATATTTTTACTTTTTGCCTTGTGTGCACTGCAAAAAATGCTGTCATTTAGTATTTCTATCTTGTTTCTAGTATAAAAATTCTTAAATCAAGATGCATTTACGAGATAAGTTAAATGACATTAGATATTTTTTCTTGTTTTCTGGAAAATAAAATGAAATTGAAGTGAGTTTTTGGTTAAAACAAGCAAATGTTGAATCTGATTAGACCGTTAGCATCTCGCTCAAAAATGACCAAAGAGTTTGGACCATGGGTGCAACGGCGCAATGATATTACGCAGTTGGAAAATGAGCCTATTTTCCAAAAAAGTGGCACGTTCATTATCATTTGTGGCATTTCTTTGTTGTTTAGAATCCAGTATTGCTGTAATTATCGTCTTTTATTAGCCTGATGTGTCATACTCAATTCTAGTCTGATACTGCTCCATTGGGTTGTGATTATGGGGCGTGTTTCAACCGAACCAGAAAAGACCTCAATTGGATAGACCTACAACCAATCAGAGCAACGGAGCGACGCATAACGTTAGTTGTCAAATGTCAACAGAACTCAACTGCACACAGTGTTGCCAAGTCCACGGTTTTCCCGCGGGCTGTTTTTCGATGTCCTCGGGTTGAAGCGACCCCAATTATGTGATATTTAGACCCAGGAATGCGAATTTTAGCAGGCAACCCTGCCAAAAAAAACACACATTTTACCCCCCAAATGCCATTTTTTCCGGAGAACCCTCCCAGAAGCTAGTTTTGAGTAGCATTTGGGCGAGTTTTGTTGTGAAAACTTGGCAACCCTGTCTGCCCCGCACGCTGGAAAAAGTAGAATCTTTACGATCTTTGCTGGTGTTGTAAAAAAGAATTTAAGGACACACGGAGTACTTACCAACACCATCATCATTTCTGAGAGAAATAGTAAAGGTGAACGCATATACGAACAAGTTCTCCGTTTAGGATTAGAACAAATTCAACCCAAGCGCTCTTTGGTGACATGGATGATGATATTACTGTTGATCATCTGTCCATCATCGTCTAAAGCCCGCCCTGACAATATCATTGGTCCGAACAGCTCTAGTTCGAGCATAGTTGCTCCACAACGGATCTAGACCAGACCGAACTGCCCGACCTCAAATGTTATGGGCGGGGCTAAGTTCGGCTGGCATCCAGGCTATTCTTTCATGAGTTTAATAAAGAACTCTGTCTCGACTTCTGTCCAAACATATCGTCATCTGTAAAGAATGATCAACGTTTAGGTACACCAGGTGACCTGTAATTGCAAAAAAAACTGTTTCCATTGCAGTTGTGCGAAAATGTCCTTTTCCAAATTGCCTGAAAAACCACCTCATGCGAGCATAATTTGTTTTTTTTGTGATATATGGGAGTTTTAGCGAAATTGCCGCGTTTCCATTGGGCGTATTCGCAATTTCAATTTGCACATTTTGAAGGGTAATGGAAACGAGGCTAATGAGAATGTCATGTGATCGGTTACCTTCTCGATCTGTTTTTGTTTATGCAGTTCTTCCTGTTGTTTCTCCTTGGCTTTGTCCAGTTCTCTCTGTTTCTGTGAGGCTTTGCGGTCCTGACAAAAAAAACGCATGCATATCCTCAAGAATCATCAGCCTTATCAATATCATGCATTTCTGCACTAAGTCATTTAAAATCAAACAAATGCAGATCTTTCTCACCATCTCCGAGTGGAGGGCGATCTGCTTTGCCAGGCCGACACTGTCACAGATCTAATATATTCAGGAAAAAAACATTTGTTTAAAGCAGGTATATACACGTCCTTATTAAAATAGAAAAAATTCAAGATTATATGCATATATGAGTGATCAAGGTATTTGCACCTTCTCTCCGTCATTGTTTGACTCAAAGACGTAGCAGACGGTCACGGGCCGCCCATCCACTCGTCCTCCTGCCGTCTGCAGCACGAAACCAAACAAGCGCTTGTTCTCCTGATGTGTCGCACACAGCACAACGCTGGAGAGAGAGAACTGAGGAACGACAGAGCAAACACTGACTTCAGAACAGCACATCTGATATGAGCAGTGAACAAACCTGTTAAACGATTGGTTAAGGACGTACCCGTAGTCTTGTGACTTGTGTCTGTGGGTCAATCAGCCTGGAATAAACAAACAGAACTTTATAAAAGACACAAAAAGTATGGCGTAAAGTAAGCCTAGACCAAAGTACAGGAAAATACAGGATTAACCCTCTGGTGCTGCTCGCGTGACGGTCAAAAATGACAGAATTTTTCATTATTTCAATGAAATGACTGTACTACACTTCAGTTCAATAATATTTTATGGTACTAAATTATATTTATGCAGTAGTTATAATCCATTTATTCACTTTGTGCGCATGGGCCTGAAAATGACATTTCCAATCTTGAATGTTTTGGAGCAAAGGCTGAAGTTTGAGCTCTTTTTAAAGTTGATACATGGCAGATTATTGCTGAACTTGAAAAAAGTTTACATTTATTGTTATGAAAAATGCCCAAAAATACCATTTAAAATGATTCATGAAATATATATTTTCCAAAAACACGTTTTACTCTAAAACTGTGAGAAAATGAAAGTCTTAATTTAATGAAGCAAATTTGAGGTTGACATCTCAAAAAATGAGCTTTCAGTCAGGTTTTGTTTGTGCGCAGTACCAAACGCTTCGACTAGAGTCTCCCGTTCTTTTCCAATGCGCGAACAATACAAGACTCTTTTTCCAGGACCATTTACCCTTTTCCAATCAAGACGCGATTCCGCCTCATTTGTGCATCCAGTTAGTGCGAATGACGCAAATTTGACGCAAATTTAACGTCTTGCGCGAGTGGTGCTTTTTGTGCATTGACGCGTTTGTAGCGAATTCGCGTCTGACGCCCGAGTTTAAAAACCAACGGTTCAGATGGCAGCGTGCACACTTATTCAAATGCAATCACACCAGGGTTCCTTTTAATCCAATAAAACATGCCAAGTGTGAACACACCCTCAAGTTTGCCTGTACGAATTTAAAATGCTTGACATATTCACAGGCTCTTTATAATGACTTCAAGACAAGCAGCAGAGCCCTGATCCAGGATCAGTTCAACACAGCTGTGCGAATATCAAACGTCGTAACTCACTTCAGGCATTCGCACGTGACGAGCAGATGAGACTCGGTCATTCTGAAGATGTTGTGTATGGCTCGGGCTGCCAGGATCTGTCTCATGGTCTCATAGATGACGTCAGTGCTCTCCGTGGCCTTCACCTCCATGCAGCCCAAGAACCGAACGATGAAAAGCTGGTGCAGGATCGAGTCTGGAACAACACGAGAGATTCAGCCCGACGTCACAGCAACATGAAATCAAAATGCATTTTCTTAGTAAAAATCTCTGGGCCCGTATTCATAAAGAATCTTAATGCAAAGAGTAGCTCCTAGTGACAAAATTCCAAGAAAATTCTTAGAAATGTGGGCATTTACTCTTAAAATTAACAAAAAAAAGTAAAGTAGTAGTAGAGTAAAGAAAGTAAAGAAAAAAGTAATTCAGAAAGCATCTTAACCCTTAAAAGAGGTCTTAAGGTCAAATTTGTTAGGAGCACGGACGAGGACTTATGAAAATGGCAGAAAGACGAAGAGGGAGAAGAAATGTTTTGCAGACAATGGATGACAGTGACTTAAAAAGACGCTATAGATTAGATCGTGCAGGGATCATGTTTGTTGCATTAAACCCAACTTTCAAATAATTAAATAGCCATGCCAGCAATCAGTGTAATTGGAAAGAGTGGAACAATGTTTATAATTCTAAGCCAATCAAATACCTTATAGGAAATTAACAGCATGGTAAATAATAAAAGGATTTATATATATATATATATATATATGTGTGTGTGTGTGTGTGTGTGAGTGAGAGAGAACGGTAAAATAAGACAATTTGCGCTTGTAATTTCAAAGTGAAGGCTTAGAATAGACCCTAAACTTAAAAGCGCTCTTTTTCCCCTTTTTGGACAACCAACCAATCACAGTCTTCAAAAGACTGTGTCATACGTAGGAACGGGGTCAGCCCCGCCTCTTCACTGAGATAAAAGTTTTTGTATTTTCCTTGCTCAGAGTTGCTCTCAGATCGGTCCCGAATAGCTCTTAAGCTCAGTGAGGTCAAAATACGAGCGTGGTCATAGATGTATACGTAGATGCCTCATTAGCGCTTGCACGGATCAGTGGAATGAGGCATCTACGATCGATATATCTATGACCACGGTCGTATTTTGACCTCACTTGGCGGAAGTAATGGCTGAGCTCAGAGATGATCACGCTCGTCTGATAAGAGGTACAATAATAGCATAAATACTGCTGGGTTTCTCGCAGAAACTGATGGTTTTGCTAGATAAGACCCTTATTCATCGTCTGGTGTCGTTTAAAGCCCTTTGAAGCTGCACTGACACTGTCATTTGGACCTTGAACCGTTTGGAGCCCATTGAAGTTCATTATATGGAGAAAAATCCTGGAATGTTTTCATCAAAAATCTTAATTTCTTTTCGACTGCAGAAAGAAAGACATGGACATCTTGGATGACATGGGGGTGAGTAAATTATCAGCAAATGTTTATTTAAAAGTGAACTAATCCTTTAAGCCATTAAAGGGACAGTGCACACAAAAAAATACAATTCTGTCATTAAAATAAAAGATAATAATTTATACCTTTATATAAACTATTATTTTAAAACTCATGTTCTAGTTTTATATATTATCATTTTGGAGTCGCCGAGATTTGCAAAAAAATTCCCAAAAAGTTTTCTAAAATTCCTTTGATCAAAGCTGAATTTTCAGCATCATTACTCTTCAGTGTCACATGATCCTTCAGTAATCATTCTAATATGATTTGCTGCTCATTTATTATTATTATCAACGTTGAAAACAGTTGTGCTTAATTTTTGTGGATTCTGTGATACTTTTTTCAGGATTCTTTGAAAAATATAAAGTTCAAAAGCAGCATTTATTTTAAATAGAATCTTTTGTAACATTATAAATATCACCACTGTCATTTTTGATCAATTTAATGCATGCTTAATGAATAAAAGCATACATTTCTTTAAAAAAATGTAATCTTACTGACCCCAAACTTTTGAATGGTAGTGTATACATATTATTTGATCAATGTACCTTCACTTTCTTCAGACTGTGTCCCTCCAGTTTCCCCGAATGGATTGGTCCTTCTTTCAGCAAAGGGAGAAACACAAACCAGTGCTTTTACGTCCATGTTTGATAATTCCCTAATAAGAGTCAAGAGTAATTGTCCTATTTATCTATCAACTTTGAGCACTCGTAACCAGACCTGCCCTGGCCGCCGCTCTTGGCCTGACTCGCGTGCTCCTCGCTGACGGGTGAGATGATGTCAAACTGAATGGGCGTGTCCGGAGCCACCAGCGAATCCAGAGACAGAGACGACAGCGCCGGAGACTCGGAGCCCACGGAGCACTGACTGCCTGACCGGGCCGTTTTGGGCCGACCTTGCCTTCAGGGGGAAAAAGACGAATGCTTTGAGAAAGAACACATGGAATCATTTACAAGCACAATATGCATGTGCTTCTCTCTGATATGGGAAATCATGGCTTGAGTTGAAATGTATTCAAATATTGCCAGTGGGTGGAGTTAAGCGCTGAGCTGGGGTTTAGTTACCCTTTAAGTAACTTAATTGGTAGTGTATTTCCAGTAATGCAATATCCACACTTGCCTTCAAGTAGTGTTAGACCGATATATCGGCCGGCCGATATATCGGGCCGATATTTGCGATTTTTACGTGTATCGGCCGATACAAGGCTGCCGCGTTCGCCGATATTTTTTCCCCTGCATTATTTACAGACAGGCGTCCACAAGGCAGCTCTCACCGTCTTCAAACTGTCTTGCTCTCCCTCCCTCGCGCATATTAATCAACATTAATTGAGAATTGACACGATGGTAAAAGGTCGAAAGACTGAAGTTTCACGTGGAGCATTGGGAGATCTTTTCCTGAATTACCGCTGGTGTTGCTCTACAAGAGATTAAGTTAAGTGCACCTATAACCATTAAATTACTAGGTTGTAAATAGTTTTAAAATTAAGTATAGTACAGTCAGTGTGCACTTTATTATGCTGCTTGCTTGTTGATACTGTGTGCAATAGTGTAATTATTTTATTTATGCTTAAATATTTATTTTCACCAATGAACTCTTTTTTTCTTGTTCTACCTCACCTGTTTTTACTATTTGTTAAATATAGTTTTTTTTAGTTCAATACATTTTCTTTTTTTAAATTGTAAATTTTTTTAATTGTTATCATCATGATCATTGTGTCATTTTTATGATGTAAATTGAGAGAGCAAAAGCAGTATCGGCTCCAAATATCGGCTCAAGAAAATCGGCAGCCCGTATCGCTCATCGGCTAAGGCTGATGAAAAAAAATCGGTATCGGCATTGGCACTAAAAAATCCATATCGCTCGATCCCTACCTTCAAGATTATGAACTATTATGGACAAAACTAATAATGAAATAATGCAATATTAAGTGCTGGCGTGATGTTTTGACTCACGTGCTCGGTCTGAAACTCTCGTGTCGCTGTTGAAAGGATGGAGACGGAGTCACGGCCTCCAGCGCCGACTGATTCACTCTTGCTGCGATTTCCTGCCAAAGAGAAACATTAGCAATAACTGACTTTAAAATGCATTAAAGCGGTTATGCGTGAAGAGGTTTAGGCTTTCAAGATCTGACCTCTACGCTCACCTCTGGGTTTTCACTGAGGTATATCCTCTTAGAGATGTTGTTTATCGTTGCAATCCACTAAAAGAAAAGAAAAAAAACATTTTAATTGGTGAATCTAATGCAGTTTAGGGTCACATTTCCCCTCAAATTTTGAATATAAAGCCTATTTTTTTTAGATCCATGAGTTATTTCATATTGTAACATCACATGCATGATGCACATTTTCCTCACAATTCTCATTATTGTAAATAATGTATATCAAATCTAATATTTGCATTTATGCATTATGATAATTTTCCTTGTACTGCCTTTATTTAAGCTGATTTTAAAGAAATAATTGTTATCAAAAATGTTACAATTACAGTAATGAGAATATAAAGAGAATGACTAATAAACTCATTAGAATTATAGGGTCATTAGAATTATACTCACCCAGGCTGCTTTTATTTGGTTAAAAATACAGTAAAAACAGTGATTTTGTGAAATATTATTACAATTTAAAATAACTTTTTTTCTATTGTGATATTTTGAGAGTTGTACAGCTTCATATTTTTGAGTGATACATTTTATTTTTCAGGATTTTTTGATCCAGTTCAAAACAAATAGTAAAGACATTTTAAATGTTCTGATCAATTGAACGAATCCTCGCTGAATCGTATTAAAATATTAATTTCTTTCAAAACATTTTTACTGACCCTAAACATGTGACTGGCAGTGTAATAATAATTTCTGTGTATTGTTCATGGTGAAATTGACCCTTATTTCCATATGTGCCTTTGAAAGAAGGTTCTCCATGTGACTGAGATTTAATGAAGGTCCGTTCTCTCACCTCCTCACAGTCTTTCCTGCTCTCCGCCTGTAATATGGCCGCCCTGCGGGACAAGAGAAACAGCCATTCAGTGAAACAGTGACTCAGAATGACTCGATATCTGGCACATGCACTGTGAAAGGATAAGGCAGCCGTTCACCCGCCTGATAAATATTCATTCGAGTTTAAACCGGTTTAGCGCTTGGCAATTCTTGGGCGGCACTTTAGCACTTCAGTGTTTACACATCTCATTACTAGACTAATACCATAAGACCAGCGCAAGTCACCAAAACATTTTGGGAATTTTATGTTTCCCAAGAACAAATAAGGGCTGACAAAGAGCAAAACTGTGAAATCTGACCATGACTAGACTCAACTTTAAGCCGAAGGCATTTGCTAAAACCATTTTAGTAACCACAGAGATGAAATTGCTGTAAAAATGTCACATTTGATTACGTTTGAGCTAATTCTGGCCAAGATTGACATGTAAAACAACCAGAACCAGTGTTATTTTAGACAATATATAATATATAGTTTTTATATTTTAAGTTTTAGTAATTTTCTTGTGTTTTCTATCCTTTTTATAAGTTTGTCTGTCTACGTATTAATTTTTATTAATTATTTCAGCACATCGTTCAACTATGAAAATGAGAAATTATGCTTTGGCAACTAGCTGAAATAAAAAAAGTTAATATATTTTATCCTATTTCAGTTAACGTTTATTTTATTTTAAGCAACAAAAACATGTTTTTAATGGTTTTAGTTAACTGTAATAACTCTGCAAGCAACCACACTTCCTTTAGTTTACAGTAGAGCTGCATGATCAATCATTAAAAGATGGCAAACTCCATTCAAACACCCACGCAATCACATTCCTAAATGACAACGATTTGGCAATGTCTATTAAACCTTTGACAAATATGATCACAGCGAACATTCAGATCTGCGTTCTGATCCAGAGAGAGCATTGTCATGTCTAGGTATGAAACAGCTTCACAAACTGTCTTTTCAACCCCACAGAATCATTATTTCTTCTTTCATTTTGTCCACGGTAGATCAAAATAGAATAAATCACCTTCTGAAAGTAACTTGAGACTTCAAATAAATATTGTATTGTAATCATCCAGTAATGAAACAAGTGAAGTCTTTATGAGTGAGTCATTGAATCATTAATTCAAGAGATTCGTTCAAAAACACTGATTCATCCAGTAATGAAACAAGTGAAGTCTTTAAGAGGGAGTCATTGAATCATTCATTTAGAGATTTGTTCAAAAACACTGATTCATCCAGTAATTAAACAAATTAAGTATTTATGAGAGAGTCATTGAATCATTCATTCAAGAGATTTGTTCAAAAACACTGATTCATCCAGTAATGAAACAAGTGAAGTCTTTATGAGTGAGTCATTGAATCATTCATTCAAGAGATTTGTTCAAAAACGCTGATTCATCCAGTAATGAAACAAGTGAAGTCTTTATGAGTGAGTCATTGAATCATTCATTCAAGAGATTTGTTCAAAAACGCTGATTCATCCAGTAATGAAACAAGTGAAGTCTTTATGAGAGAGTCATTGATTCATTAATTCAAGAAATTCGTTCAAAAACGCTGATTCATCCAGTAATGAAACAAGTGAAGTCTTTATGAGTGAGTCATTGAATCATTCATTCAAGAGATTTGTTCAAAAACGCTGATTCATCCAGTAATGAAACAAGTGAAGTCTTTATGAGTGAGTCATTGAATCATTCATTCAAGAGATTTGTTCAAAAACGCTGATTCATCCAGTAATGAAACAAGTGAAGTCTTTATGAGTGAGTCATTGATTCATTAATTCAAGAAATTCGTTCAAAAACGCTGAGGATTTTTTTAGACAGGTTAATCAGAAAGAGTAAATGTCAAACAAAACTGCACCTAGAAGAAGTATATTGTAATACATGTACATGTAGCTTACTTCTTTCCGTCAAACGATGTGATCTGAAAGCAGAAGCGGCGGTCCTCACAATCCACAGCCATGACGGAGCAGTTGTCAATGTCCATCACGAGACCTCCGGCTACAGCTCCACGTGATTGGCTCATGAGGTTTCCTCCCTGGGTGAAGAAGTACTGCCGGTCCCAGCTGGACGACACCAGGCCCGTTTTACTGGCGGGTGTAGAAGCATGAGATCAGTACAAATGCAGGCGACTGAAGCCCATCGAAGTCTTGATGTTCTCTTACTTGCGAGTGTTGAGGTAGCCGGCCTTGCGGGTCAGGTTGCGGTTCACAGGGATGGTGTTGGGGTCCGGGTCGGGCATGTACAGCGGGTCACTGGCCTCTTTCAGGTCTTGAATCGTCTGCTCCACCGCTTCAGCGTCACTGTCCATTTCCCTCCGAACACTATGACCAACAAGAGAAGAAAGTCAGACTCACAAGTACAGTTCACGACCATTCATTTCCCAGTAATTAATGAAATTTTTTTTCTCATTTGCAAACAGTACATCAACAATCTGACAACTTAATCTGCCAAGAACAACAATGAGAAAGCACAACGGCGAGTTAAAGGGTTAGTTCACCCAAAAATTAAAATTCTGTCATTAATTACTCACCCTCATGTCGTTGGACACCCGTGAGACCTCCGTTCATCTTCGGAACACAAATGAAGATATTTTAGTTGAAAGCTGATGCTGAGAAAGGCTTCAGATAGGCCTCCATTGGCATTCAGTACATTTACACTCCCAAGACCCATAAAAGGCACTTAAAACGTCGTTACAAAGTCCATCTCACCACAGTGACTCTACAATAATTTTATGATGCGACGACAATAGTTTTTGTGCGCAAAAAATAAATAAAATAACACCTTTATCCAACTTGTTCTTGTCTTCCGTGTATGCCTCCACGACGCATGCGCGAGAATATGACGCAGATCCGGCGTTCGGACACATGACCCAGAAGCGATTTGTTTACAAGCAGCGGAAGACGCGCGTGTCTAAGCTGTTGGATTCTACATTGATCGTGCTTTAGGTCTCGGTGTAGTGCTCAAAATGGGGCTAAAGTGTGCATTTAGTGGATTCCCGAACGCCGGATCTGCGTAATATTCTCGCGCATGCGTCGTGGAGACACACGGAAGACAAGAAGAGGTTAAATAAAGTCGTTATTTTGATTTTTTTGCGCACAAAAACTAGTCGTCGCATCGTAAAATTATTGTAGAGTCACTGTGGTGAGATGGACTTTGTAACAACGTTTTAAGTGCCTTTTATGGGTCTTGTGAGTGTAAATGTACTGAATGCCAATGGAGGCCTATCTGAAGCCTTTCTCAGCATCAGCTTTCAACTAAAATATCTTCATTTGTGTTCTGAAGATGAACGGAGGTCTGACGGGTGTCCAACGACATGAGGGTGAGGAATTAATGACAGAATTTTCATTTTTTGGGTGAACTAACCCTTTAAACATTACTAAAACAGGAATGATAGTGTACAATAATTCATAATAGATATAACATTATAAATCAGTGTAACAGAGGCCAGCTAGTAGTCACTGTGTGAGTAAACTTCACTCCTCTGATCTCAAGAGACGCTCCAGAGGTTGCAGCCTTTAGCCTCCTTGTTAGAGCATCTGACTCTCATGCCGGCGGATCAGGGTTCGAGTCCCGCTTGGAGCGGGCGGCTCGAACAGGAGAGGCTACATCTACACTGTTTTGCCTTTTTTCATTGTTAACATTGAAACATGGCATCAAAATAGAAAGCTAACTGCTTAATACTTAACCCTAACCCATATTGTCTGAATTAGAAAAATAAGTTCTGAATCATCTGCTTCCAATTTCAAAATATGATACTAATAATCAGACCAATAAAAACCTATCACATAAATTCATACATTTCTTTAAATTAGGGCTGTCAAAAGATTAATCGCGATTAATCGCATCCAAAATAAAAGTTTGTGTTTACATAATATATGTGTGTGTACTTGTTGTGTTAATTATTATTTATATATATAAATACACACACATTCATGTATATATGCATGTATATACTGTATATACATTTATATAATCTATAATATATATAAATATAAATGTTTTATATATAAAAATAATATTTTTTTCTTAAATATATACATGCTTGTGTGTGTATTTATATATAAATAATAATTAACAGAGTACACACACATATATTATGTAAACACAAACTTTTATTTTGGATGCGATTAAATCGCGATTAATCTTTTGACAGCCCTACTTTAAATGTATTGTGATGTATTGTCAGATGCATTAGTCCAGTATTTGGTGTAAACCACTGTTATTTTATTATTATTTGTATATTATTATAGTATTTATTAATATAAATTAAAAGTCCCCCCCAATAATTAGAAATGGCCAAATTGTCCCCACCAATATTTACAATTCTTGCATTCGTGCACTGCTCTGCTGCACTTCATTCACGATTTTACAGCGCTCTGTATGTTAAGATGACAAAAAGTTTTAAAAGTTACATTTTTAGTCTGGTCTGCCTCAGCAGTCTAACAGCACTCGTCAAAATTATTGAGATGGCCAATCAAATCAAAGTAGGCGGGGTTTGTGTTCTCTTTTGGCTCGTGCACAGTCTTCACACAGACGAGCATGTCAATCTATCGCTTAATTCCGTTGCAGAGAGAGACTCTATTCTTTCCGGTGAAATCACAAACCAAAATACACAAACATGTCCATTCTCTTAATACACAATCATTGAACATCTTTGATTTTAATGAAGAAAACGATATGAGGGCAGACTAGAACCTGTAACCTTCGACACGGCTTACAAAAACTCTCCCACCAGACCATTGAGGAATTCAAATGTTAACAGCGGATCTATGTATTTATTCACTAACAAGAAGAATCTCGAGACTAATAATATATTTGACGCAAATTAATGCAAATATTGTTTGCAAATAGTCCCAAAATGATTATTCACCAACTAGAATTAGACCTAGAATTTCGTTCACTGTTCTGTTTCTTTATGCTTTATAAAAATAAAAAAATTGCCGTCCCCCCCAATTCAAGACAGGGTTATGGCCAGTGTTGGGGAAAGTTACTTTGAAAAGTAATGCTTTACAATATTGCGTTACTCCCTTAAAAAGTAACTAATTGAGTTAGTCACTTTTGAAGAAATGTAAAGCGTTACGTTACTTTTGCGTTACTTTTTCTCACCTGGGCTGGGCTTGTTTTTGTTTTGTTTTGTTTTTTATAACAAAAAAGTTATATTTTTGTGCAACGGTAAAGACCTCTTCATACCAAAATTTAAATAATAAGCCCCAGGCTGAGGTAAAAATGCAAATTGACGCATGAACAGTAGAGGGCGCAGCTCTGCTGCCATTCTGGATAATGGTAGAATAGGATGCAGGAGAAAAAAGTTTTACCAATAAAAACAAAAAATCTAGTAATTTTCATCATCAAAGGTCAGCAGCAAGACATTGGTAAATTAAATATAAAGGTAGATTAAATGCATAAAAATAGTTGTTTTATTTAACATTTAATTATTGGAGGTTTACATAATATTCTGATTTTGCATTTTACTGATTTTATTTATTTTGAGGAGTACCGAATCTTTTTTGTGCAAGTGAGATAAATAAATGCTCACATTTAGTCTAGAACTATAACAACCCTCATGTTCACACACACGCCTCGGCACTTACTTTTCTCAACATGGGGGCAGGAGAGCTGTCAGTCAAATTAATGTGAAAAAGTAACTCAGATATTTTGTTGTAAATTTGAAAAGTAATGCGTTACTTTACTAGTTACTTGGAAAAAGTAATATTACGTAACTCAAGTTACTTGTAATGCGTTACCCCCAACACTGGTTATGGCCTTGGTTTAATAGGCAATATTTGTCATTTTTGTAATATTAAGTTTTTCATATTTTATTTAATCTTTATTTTTACTAGTTTTATTTCTGTGTGAAACTCACTTCTGCACGCTGGTTCCGATGTTCGTGAGAAAATCCTCCCATTGCTGCGTCAGATTCTCTGATCCCAGTTTGAAAAAACTGATCTGATGAAACGCAAACAATAATGAAGTATAAACAGTGTTCTGAATTAAATATGAGGTCTACAGTTCATGTTAAACAGCAGCATGAACACCTGCGCCTGCATATATCCCAGTAACGGCTCCAACAGTGCGATCTTCTTCTTGTACTGCAGCATGTTGAGTGATGCAAAGTAGTGCATTGTGGTCTCGTGCTGTTTTTTCCTGGACGTGTACACGTCCTCCATCACTTCATTCTTCACCTGCAGTGGACGCATGGATGATAGGAGTTAGTTACATGTAGAGCAGGACATGCTTTTAACAACTGGGAATTGATTGGATGGTGAAAAACAAAGCGAGTCAAAAGCTCATTTCAGAGTTGGTGCAAGTTTGATGCAAGACAATGAAGACCAGTGTTTGGAATAATACACACTGATCGTTCACAATAAGATTGAGAACATACACTAAGAACGCTTTATTTCATCTCGACTTAATTTCTGTTAAAGTGCCCCTATTATGCTTTTTCAAATTTGACCTTTCATGCCATGTGTAATAAAGCTGTTTGTGAATGTAAAAGGTCTGGGCAGTCTGAACATTAAGAAGAGAGAAGGCTCTCGGAAAGGCGGGGTTTAGAGAGACAGAATCTTCAAACAAACCGTTTTCAGAGAAATGAGATGATAATATACACTCACCTAAAGGATTATTAGGAACACATACTAATACTGTGTTTGACCCCCCTTCGCCTTCAGAACTGCCTTAATTCTACGTGGCATTGATTCAACAAGGTGCTGAAAGCATTCTTTAGAAATGTTGGCCCATATTGATAGGAGAGCATCTTGCAGTTGATGGAGATTTGTGGGATGCACATCCAGGGCACGAAGCTCCAGTTCCACCACATCCCAAAGATGCTCTATTGGGTTGAGATCTGGTGACTGTGGGGCCATTTTAGTTCAGTGAACTCATTGTCATGTTCAAGAAACCAATTTGAAATGATTGGAGCTTTGTGACGGTGCATTATCCTGCTGGAAGTAGCCATCAGAGGATGGGGACATGGTGCTCATAAAGGGATGGACATGGTCAGAAACAATGCTCAGGTAGGCCGTGGCATTTAAACGATGCCCAATTGGCACTAAGGGGCCTAAAGTGTGCCAAAAAAACATCCCCCACACCATTACACAACCACCACCAGCCTGCACAGTGGTAACAAGGCATGATGGATCCATGTTCTCATTCTGTTTACGCCAAATTCTGACTCTACCATCTGAATGACTCAACAGAAATCGAGACTCATCAGACCAGGCAACATTTTTCCAGTCTTCAACTGTCCAATTTTGGTGAGCTCGTGCAAATTGTAGCCCCTTTTTCCTCTTTGTAGTGGAGATGAGTGGTACCCGGTGGGGTCTTCTGCTGTTGTAGCCCATCCGCCTCAAGGTTGTGTGTGTTGTGGCTTCACAAATGCTTTGCTGCAGACCTCGGTTGTAACGAGTGGTTATTTCAGTCAAAGTTGCTCTTCTATCAGCTTGAATCAGTCGGCTCATTCTCCTCTGACCTCTAGCATCAATAAGGCATTTTCCCCCACAGGACTGCCGCATACTGGATGTTTTTCCCTTTTCACACCATTCTTTGTAAACCCTAGAAATGGTCTTGCGTGAAAATCCCAGTAACTGAGCAGATTGTGAAATACTCAGACCGGCCCGTCTGGCACCAACAACCATGCTGCGCTCAAAATTGCTTAAATCATCTTTCTTTCCCATTCTGACATTCAGTTTGGAGTTCAGGAGATTGTCTTGAGCAGGACCACACCCCTAAATGCATTGAAGCAACTGCCATTTGATTGGTTGATTAGATAATTGCATTAATGAGAAATTGAACAGGTGTTCCTAATAATCCTTTAGGTGAGTGTATATTATGAGAAAAAAAAGTGTTTTTGGACCTTGGATGCATGTAAACCTGTTGTAGGACAGTCCAAAATAAAAGTAGGAGGCTTTCAAATAGCATCATGGGGGAACTTTAAACTGAATACGGAGTTATTTGTCTTCTTTTCCCGTCCTCGATAAGGACACAGGTATTTGCCAACCGTCTCAGAGTAACAGATGCTCATCTACCGGCGGTCAGGCCAGCGCTCAGTGTGTGTTTTAATGAATGAGGACAGCCAGAGCATTCAGCAATAAAGACACACACACACACACACACACGTTACACTCCTATCAGGACATGCAAACTAACCCACCGTCAATCATACAACACTGTAAAGTCTCAAAATGCCACACCTTCTCGTTTTCCTTTCGCTTAGACAGACGGCTGTATCGGTTTATGGCTGCATCGTGATCTGAAACGAAATATACGAAACATAACGAAGCAGAAGTAATGGCTTCATTATCATATGCCGCAGCAATTATGTGAAAGAAAACAATAAAGTGCTTACCATCACTAGCAATCTGAAACACTTCCTTCAGGATGAGAATTTCTGGAGGGAAATTAATGTGTTATGTAAGCGATAATGTACCATCGGTCGGCGCATTACACAGCTACTTAACTAAAAGAGCCTGAAATATTGATTTGAGGTCAATTACATTTAGTGTGAGAAGAATAACAGACATGAAATGAACACCGGAAATGGTCGGCTTGCTATAACAATCAATTACGCAGTTTAGAGTCATTAGAAGTAGATGGCCAATCAGAATGAAGTACTCCAGAATGCATTGCTGTCTCGTACCTCTCAAGTCTCGCTCTTTAAACTGTGTGATGGGGAACATCATGGCGTCTGCGAGCTGAGTGGAGAGAACGGCGTGACAGGAGCTGAGCTGAAATAAAAGCAGAGGATTACGAGCGAAATCTCAATTATCATACCAGCACAGGATGTTAAAGGAACACTAGTTTTCCAACTCCCCTGGAGTTACACTGTTGAGTTTTACCGTTTTCGAATCCCTTCAGCCGATCTCCGGGTCTGGCGGTAGCACTTTTAGCATAGCTTAGCATAGATCATTGAGTCTGATTAGACCGTTAGCATCTCGCTCAAAAATGACCAAAGAGTTTCGATATTTTTCCTATTTAAAACTTGACTCTTCTGTGGTTACATCGTGTACTGAGACCGACGGAAAATGAAAAGTTGTGCTTTTCTAGGCCGATATGTCTAGGAACTATACTCTCATTCCTGCGTAATAATCAAGAGCTTTGAGCCGTCCATTAGTGCAGCGGCGCGATGATATTACACAGCGCCTGAAAATAGGCTAACTTCTGTCAACATAACCAACGTGACAACTTGCTTACACATACCCCTTTTCCACCAAGGCAGTGATGGTGCTGGTTTTGGAGCCAGAGCCCAGTTTCAAATTGGTTCTTTGTCTTTCCACACTCAAAGCACCAGCTCCGAACCAGGAAAAGTGGTTCTTAAGTAGCACCAAAACATTGCTGGTCTAGAAGTAAGAACCGCTTGCGTCAGGGGCTGGAGGTGGGGTTACCGTGACCAACAAGACCAACACAAACTTGTGACCGCCGTTTTTGAAATAGCAGCTAATGGAGCTAACAGTCTCCCGGCTGGCCTGGGAAAGCCTCGGGGTTCCCCCCGGAGGAGCTGGAGGAAGTGGCTAGGGAGAGGGAAGTCTGGGCGTCTCTGCTTAGACTGTTGCCCCCGCGACCCGGCCCCGAATAAGCGGAAGATGATGGATGGATGGATGGATGGAGCTAACAGCAGCTCGTTTGTAATCTCCATCTATACAAATAACGGCGAGCTGCACGAATGCGTTGGATTCACTGGGTTTGGATGCCGATGTAGGATCATAAAGCCATATGCATTAGAGGGTGACACGGGAGTGGATTTTCAAACCTCTCCCTTCCCACTCCCACAAAAAAAATCCCATCCCAATCCCACGAAAAAACTGGGGGAAAATTCCCGTCCTGTCACAATCCCAGAAGAACGAAATTCAGTACAGATCACAGCATGCCCATGCCCAGTTGAATATAAACCCCAAATGTAGTTTTTGTTCAAGACGGCTTTCAGTTCAATATAATAACGATGCACACACGTTAAATTCCACGTAAATCATCTATGCAAACATAGGCACACACACACACGCGCGCGCGCAGTAATTGTCTTGCAGCTGGCTTATGCCGTTTTCACGCCTTCTTTTTGGTTACTTCAGACTAGTGTTAGACCGATATATCGGGCCAATATTTGCGATTTTTACGTGTATCGGCATCGGTGTACAAGGCTGCTGCGTTCGCCGTTATTTTTTTCCCTGCATTATTTACAGACAGGCGTCCACAGGGCAGCTCTCACCGTCTTCAAACTGTCTTGCTCTCCCTCCCTCGCGCATATTAATCAAAACTAATTGAGAATTGACACGATGGTAAAAAGTCGAAAGACTGAAGTTTCACGTGGAGCATTGGGAGATCTTTTCCTGAATTACCGCTGGTGTTGCTCTACAAGAGATTAAGTTAAGTGCACCTACACTCTAAAAAATGCTGGGTTAAAAATAACCCAAGTTGGGTTGAAAATGGACTTACCCATCAATTGGGTTGTTTTAACCCAGCAATTGGGTTGTTTTAAGCAAACATTTAACCCAACCGCTGAGTCAAATCAACCCAATTGCTGGGTTAGTCCATATTCAACCCAACTTGGGTTATTTTTAACCCAGCATTTTTTAGAGTGTAACCATTAAATTACTAGGTTGTAAATAGTTTTAGAGCAGCACTAGGTAACTTTTCAACCTTTATAATATATTTTCAAACCTCTTGTGATGATACATCGACTTACAATAGGTTGAATGACACGTCTGCCATAGCCTGACGGGGTCTGTATCGTTTTTAATCGTACTTTTAAACTTCGGGTTTCGGGTAGTAACCCGAGAACAATAAGAACTACAAAATTCGACTGCTTTACGGCATATACGTCACTTCCACCACCACCCCCACTTCCTTAAATTCGGACGTGCGAGCCAAACTATCATTTGTTTGCCGAATGTTATAGTCATGGCCGAAGCAGCACAGAAAAATAAGAAAGCAAAGGTTTTGGCAGAGGAAAGCAAAAAGAGGAAACGAGAAAGTGATGGGATTAAAGGCAGGACGAGGATCAACATTGGGCCAGCGTTTGCTCGTTGGCGTGAGCTGAAGGAGGAGGGGCTACATTCTTGCAAGTAAATACATAAGACGCACAAAATCATATTTTAGGATACCTAACATGTCTGTGATATTGGTTTATTTGTCTTGCCTCAAGCTATAATGCAAATCGATTTTTCAAATTTGCAGATTCATCTAGGGTAGCTTGATATTATAACATTGACGATGTATGGTTATTTCCTACCACTCAAACATTGAATTGAAGTATCATAGATTCTGTAAAACGGGAAACAATAGACTAGGCTACTATAATGACGCTGGCTTGTAAACGTGAGCATCGCGATCATTTGGCGTTTGAAAAAAATAAAACCCATGAAATTATATTCATATGACATGCTGAAACATATGCCACTGTACCTGGGATGAAGACATTTCACACGCGACGCAAGCAGAACTCCTGCATGTGAACTCCTGCAGTGTTCAGGGCTATCATAGTGTCATGTCAACAAATGCACGTGCGATGCATCCACTGATGTAGAATGACAGTTTACGACAGTAGTAGAGGACAATACTGTTTCACAACTGTAGGGGGAGCCCGAGAGCAAAAACTACCTTTTTCAACGCGACTTGTTTTAAAAATTGCATGAATAAAGAATAAATAAACTGGATAACCATTGCTCTTTTAATGCACCGTCAACTGGTAATTTCAAAGCAAACACTGAGCAACACGTCCTTGCATCACATAATCAAATTCAGTCAGCTAATAAAGCTTGATCATTTAATGCAATATAACATACCATTTAATACGAAGCATCAACCGTCAATATAGAAAACATTGACCTGTCCTGTATTGGCAATCTGAAAGACTATAGGAAAAATGTTTGATAGATGCTAGTCAACCTACTTGGATATAGGGTGACCAGTGACCACCATCAAACAAACCAAATGTGGGACGATTACTAAGTTTGTGTGGGACAATGTGGGACATGTTACCAACACTAAAACATAATCTGAAACTGTTGTATAATCTTAAATTCAACATCACTGAGCCCAAAGGCAGCAGGCATCATGCAGATAACTACTTTTGAAACAGTTCTGACCAAGTGCAACTAAAATCCAACTAAATAAATAATGAAACGAATAAAACAACATTAAATTAGTTAATCTTATATATTAATTGATATGTTATATATATATTTTTTTTTGGGGGGGGGATTATATATATATATATATATATATATATATATATATATATATATATATATATATATATATATATATAATTATTCATTTATATACAGAACTATCCATTCGTTTTCTGACAGGGAACACATGGAACGAATCACCGCTCCACATTTTGATTGACAGCCGTCACAACCTACTAGTGACCGTGTTTACTCCTTTCTTTTCAACCATTGGATATGGTTTAAAAAACGGCTTTTGTATTTGTGTAAGGCGGAATGTTACTTCAGACGAAGCGCTGTTAAATATAGGTGAAAAACGATGCCGCAAAAATAATAAATAAAATGCTTTCTTAAAAAGGCAAAAGAACGCGTTTTCTTAATATGATCATTAAAAATCAACAGACTGGTGAAAATGCGGGACATTTTCTCAATATGCGACATGCGGGACAAGGGGTGAAAATGCTGTGCGGTACAACGCAAAGCGGGACAGGTGGTCACCCTACTTGGATAGGCTTAAACGAAATCCACAAACTAGCCTAAATCAGACTATTTGAGCTTAAAGTCCGTACTACTTATTTAAACGTACGAAAAGAATGTCCTCCAATACCTGCGCTTTCATTGTAGACCTCAGCGGGGAAAGAAATGTACTTGAGGCATGTAAATGCGCGCTCACACTGACTTGCGTTACCGGTAGATTCATAGATGATGGTGCGCGGGCATTTCACTCACGCTTGATCCGTCGACGTCACATGCTGTAGCTACTAGCCTACTCTATTCATGATTGGTCACTGCCAAATTAAAATATTAAAGAGAATGATAAAATAGCGTTATTAAAGGGTTAGTTCACCCAAAAATGAAAATTCTGTCATTAATTACTCACCCTTATGTCGTTCGACACCCGTGAGACCTCCGTTCATCTTCAGAACACAAATTAAGATATTTTAGTTGAAAGCTGATGCTGAGAAAGGCTTCAGATAGGCCTCCATTGGCATTCAGTACATTTACACTCCCAGGACCCATAAAAGGCACTTAAAACGTCGTTACAAAGTCCATCTCACCACAGTGACTCTACAATAATCTTACGATGCGACGACAATAGTTTTTGTGCGCAAAAAAAAATCAAAATAACACCTTTATCCAACTTGTTCTTGTCTTCCGTGTGTCTCCACGACGCATGCGCGAGAATATGAAGCAGATCCGGCGTTCGGGAAACCACTAAATGCACACTCTAGCCCCGTTTTGAGCACTACGCCGAGACCTAAAGCACGATCAATGTAGAATTCAACAGCTTAGACACGCGCGTCTTCCTCTGCTTGTAAACAAATCGCTTCTGGGTCATGTGTCCGAACGCCGGATCTGCGTCATATTCTCGCGCATGCGTCGTGGAGGCACACACGGAAGACAAGTACAAGTTGGATAAAGGCGTTATTTAGAATTTTTTTTGCGCACAAAAACTATTGTCGTCGCATCGTAAAATTATTGTAGAGCCACTGTGGTGAGATGGACTTTGTAACAACGTTTTAAGTGCCTTTTATGGGTCTTGTGAGTGTAAATGTACTGAATGCCAATGGAGGCCTATCTGAAGCCTTTCTCAGCATCAGCTTTCAACAAAAATATCTTCATTTGTGTTCTGAAGATGAACGGAGGTCTCACGGGTGTCGAACGACATGAGGGTGAGTAATTAATGACAGAATTTTCATTTTTGGGTGAACTAACCCTTTAACCGGTTAATGGTCATTTCAAATTAACGTTTCTGTTCAGAATGATTCAAATTGATTTTGATTTAGTTTTCATTTTTGTTCCTCTTAAAATTTCGTTCGTTTCCGGTTTCCGTTCCTTGAACCGGCTCAGAGCCCTGGTTTCTAGACATATCGGAAACCATAGCACAACTTTTCATTTTTCGTTGGTCTCAGTACACGATGTAACTACAGAAGAGTCAAGTTTTAAATAGGAAAAATATTGAAACTCTTTGGTCATTTTTGAGCGTGATGCTAACGGTCTAATCAGACTCAATGATCTATGCTAAGCTATGCTAAAAGTGCTACCGCCACACCCGGAGATCGGCTGAAGGGATTCGAAAACGGTAAAACTCAACTGTTCAACTCTCGAGGAGACGAAAAATGAGCCTATTTTCAAAAGAAAAGGGTCGTGTTCCTTTAATGAGTGAGTGATGTCATTCTGACCTCGTCAATGACTTTGGCAAACTGCTGCAAAGTGGAGCTCATGACCTCATCGTCGCCCCCCAGAGGAAACCGCTGCAGTCAGAGAACAGAACCAGGTTACAATACCACTCAACTATAACACATGCCCATATATGGACGAGAACAGATGAGGTATAACACATAACATGATCAGAAATCACCTGTTTCTCATAGTCTTTCAGTAATTTAGACGTCAAATGTGTGGCAGCACTCAGTTCATTCTGAAAGAGAACCATGCAAGTCTCATGAAAACATGCATATGGACCATTTTCACCCCAGTCAAGAGACAAAAGATATTATATTTTGCATGAAAATATTTTTTATTGCATTTTCCCCAAAGTCAGTAGTAAAAAAAATGTAATACTATCACGTGTAAACAATTTACAGTAATTACTATTATTTTTTTTTATATATTATTTATATATATATTTATATATTATATATTACTTTTGTATTTTTAGTATAGTAATTATTATTATTATGATTAATAATAATATTATTAATAGCATTATTATTATAATATTATATTATCTAGTATAAATATGAATATACATTATATTACTATGAATAATATTAATACTATTACTGCACTTGTAAATAAGAATAATAATAATTTAAAAATAGTAAAAAATAAAATGCTATCATTATTATTATATTATTATTAATATGAATACTATTACTGCAGTTGTTAATAATAATAATAATAATAATAATTTAAAAATAGTAACAAAAAACTATCATTATTATTATATTATTAATATGAATACCATTACTGCAGTTGTTAATTATAATAATTTAAAAATGGTAGAAATAAAATATAGTAATTACTATTATTACTAATAATTACTATTATAATAAAATACTGAAATAAAATAAAAAATCATTAATAAAATATCATTATTATTATATTAGTGTTAATAATATTAATACTATTACTGCTGTTGTTAATAATAATTATTATTATTATAATAATAATGGAAAAAAATAGTAGAAATAAAATACTATCATTATTATATCTAGAATAATATTAGGGATAATGAATAATAACAATAGTAATAATAACAATATAGTGCAAAAAAATGAATGGTCCTAAAAATTACATTTTCATTGCATTAATTTGTTTTGTTGATTTGCTTCTTCTTTTTTTCAAGCCAGCAGTAAAAAAATAAAATACAATCATGTGCAAACAATTTACAGTAATTATTATTATTATTAATAATAATAATAATAATAATAATAATAATAATAATGATATCATAATAGTAGTATTATTGTTATTCTAGAAATTACTATTATTACTAATTACTAATAATTACTATTATTAATAGTAACACACAAAAACATTATTATTATATTATCTAGTATAAATATGAATATGTGTTATTATATTATTATTAATAATATTAATACTATTACTGCTGTTGTTAATAATAATTAAAAATAGTAGAAATAAAATACTATGGTTATTATATCTACTATAATATTATTAATGATAATAATAATACTAATAATAAAATCATAATGTATAAAAAACATCATGGACCTAAAAAGTAAATATCTTTATCCAAAATATGACTTTTTGGGGTGAAATATGACACGTTCTTGAACTTGTGTGTGTGAATCATCCATTAAGACTAAAGTAATCAAACACTATTCTAATGTGAATATATTCTTGAGCATGTAATATTTCATGTGTAAGGAGAATATTATAATGTCAGTGTAAGGAGTCTCACCTGGGCGTCATAGATTCTCTGCATGGCTTTGAAGAGCTGACTGAAATAACTGGATATTGCTGCTGTGTCTTCCTCAAACACCCCAAGCAGAGAGCGCGTCTGCAAATACATATATGACAATATATATCAAACAATAATATATATCATTATCAACAAATATATGTGACCCTGGAGCACAAAACCAGAGTCTCACGGGTATAGTTGGGGCAACAATACATTGTATGGGTCAAAATGATCCATTTTTCTTTTATGCCAAAAATCATTAGGATATAAAGATCATGTTCCATGAAGATATTTCATAAATTTCCTACTGTAAATATATCCAATATGTATTATTTGTAGTAATATGCATTGCTAAGGACTTCATTTGTACATATTTAGTTTTTTGCACCCTAAGATTCAAGATATTGTCCTATCCTAACAAGCCATACATCAATGGAAAGCTTATTTATTTAAAAAAAAATTACCCTTATGACTGGTTTTGTGGAGCAGGGTCACATATATCATAACATATATAATGAATATGAGAAGCAACAATGTGTAGACATGACTTTAATGTAGTGTTACTATCATAACATGTATTGTTTATTAAAGAGACTTCAGAAGTTGAGCCACTGTTTTCACAGCAAAATATTAATGTAAACATGAGCATTCACTCTTATTAATGACTAGTTTCCATCTGATATCTGTTTACAGCACTGACCATGCGTGTAAAGCAATGTTTAGACTCTCATTACAGTTTTCTTATATATTTAAGATATGATTTTTTGATTTATCTGTGTTATGATAACTCATCATGCCAAACCCAAGCCACCACCACCCATCAAACAGCTAAACAACAGCTGAAAATCAGTCAGATCAAACCCTCAGGATGAACAGACTCGTGATCTTCACACAACGAGAAGCACGAGCAGCAGATGATTGTTATTAATAATAATGCTAATGTGTTTATTTATTTCTGTTAGCTTGTTAGCTAAATGATGATTATTTACCTGCGGACTGTCTTCCAGGGTTTCCTCTATCGGTAATGTATCGATTCCAGGCATGACTGCAGATTTAACGCGAGCGCAACGATATATGCGTTTATTCAGAATCAAAAGTCTCAATGTTTTAGTGTTGATCTTCGCTTTATTCCTGACAAATCAACACCCACCCGGATCCGCCCACAAACGCGGAAGTCCCGCCTCCCCGGGCCGCTGATTGGCGGAGGCGCTGTCGATCATTCGATGACGTCCGCGCTTGTTTATAAGGAATAAAAGCCATTCGTGACTCTTTGATTGTAAATTATATTAGTATATAAGAGACATATTTCATTCATTAATGTGTTTTTTTCTCTTCACCTACATTTTTTTTAAAAATTACGTTTTTTGTTGTATTGAACTCATATTATGCAGAGTATTGTGTGAGTGTGTGATTGTATGTATGTGTGTGTGTGTGTGTGTGTGTGTGTGTGTGTGTGTGTGTGTGTGTGTGTGTGTGTGTGTGTGTGTGTGTGTGTGTGTGTGTGTGTGTGTGTGAGAGAGTGATTGTGTGTGTGACGGTCTTTGAGTGTGTAAGTGAGTGTGATTGCATTATGTGTGTGTAGGCTAAGTGCATGATTGAGTGTGTGTTATTGTGTGTGATTGTGTGCTTGTGTGTGATTGTGTGTATGTGAGCGTGCGACTGTGTGTGATTGTGTGTGTGATTGAGTGTGTTTTTGTGTGTGTGTTTGAGTGTGTGACTGTGAGTGCGTGACTGTGAGTGTGTGACTGAGTTTGTGAGTGTGACTGTGTGTGTGAGCGTGTGACTGATTGTGTTTGAGTGTGTGTGTGTGTGTGTGTGTGTTTGTGTGTGTGATTGTGTGTGTGTTTGAGTGTGTGACTGTGAGTGTGTGACTGTGAGTGTGTGACTGAGTTTGTGAGTGTGACTGTGTGTGTGAGCGTGTGACTGATTGTGTGTGTGACTGATTGTGTGTGTGTGTGAGAGAGTGTTTGTGTGTGTGAGAGAGTGATTGTGTGTGTGTGACAGTCTTTGAGTGTGTGTGATTGAGTGTGAGTGTGATTGCATATGTGTGTGTAGGCTAAGCGCGTGATTGAGTGTGCGTGTGATTGTGTGCGTGCGACTGTGTGTGTGTGAGCGTGCGGCTGTGTGTGATTGTGTGTGTGTGTGTGTGTGTGTGTGTGCGTGCGTGATTGAGTGTGTGACTGAGTGTGTGACTGAGTTTGTGAGTGTGACTGTGTGTGTAAGCGTGTGACTGATTGTGTGTGTGTTTGAGTGTGTGTGTGTGTGTGTGTGAGAGTGTTTGTGTGTGTGAGAGAGTGATTGTGTGTGTGTGTGTGTGTGACAGTCTTTGAGTGTGTGTGATTGAGTGTGAGTGTGATTGCATATGTGTGTGTAGGCTAAGTGCGTGATTGAGTGTGTGTGTGTGTGTGTGTGTGTGTGTGCGTGTGACTGTGTGTGTGAGCGTGCGACTGTGTGTGATTGTGTGTGTGAGTGCGTGATTGAGTGTGTGACTGTGAGTGTGTGACTGAGTTTGTGAGTGTGACTGTGTGTGTGAGCGTGCGACTGTGTGTGATTGTGTGTGTGAGTGCGTGATTGAGTGTGTGACTGAGTTTGTTAGTGTGACTGTGTGTGTGAGCGTGTGACTGATTGTGTGTGTGTTTGAGTGTGTGAGAGTGTTTGTGTGTGTGAGAGTGATTGTGTGTGTGTGTGATTTAGTGTGTGATTGCATATGTGTGTGTAGCCTAAGTGCGTGATTAAGTGTGTGTGTTATTGTGTGTGATTGTGTGCGTGTATGTGTGTGTGAGCGTGCGACTGTGTGTGTGTGTGTGTGTGTGTATACCCGTTTGATGTTTGTCAAATTTTGTATTTCAATAAAGGGAAACATTTAAATAAATACATTTAAAAAGGGCAATTTAATGAGACAATCTGTAATGAGACATATAGATATATTTTCATCTGTTATATCTTGCACAAAAACAAAATACACCAAAATGTAAAATCTCAACAGATTAAAAGATTTTTACATAGGTGTGCTTCCTAAACAATCTTATAAAGACCACTTTCCTTCATAAAAGATGCAACGGTGGCTATTGTTTATTTATTAATTTATTGAGTGTGGTACATATTCATGATCATTAAGACTTTGTTTATATTTCCGAGACCTGTATGAAAGAGTGTAGAAGACGTCTGTGGAGTGTCACTAGTGTCAGGATCAGCTGTAGTCTGTGTTTGGGTCATTTGCTCTGCGTCTGACTGTAGAGATCATGTTCTTTGTATAGGATGTATCGCTTCAGCCGCTCCGGCAATGGCAGGAAACTCATGAAAACCGGAGCTCTCAGGCGCAGGCGACCCAGACGAGCTCTGATGTTGAGCCGGCAGAGATGCTGCAGACAGCGCACGTTCTCTGACCAGACAAACACACACTCACAATCAGCTACACAAACATCAGCAGTTTATGCACAAGTCAAAGAAAACGCTTCATATATTTTGCATTTGGAAAATGAAGCTTATTTTACATTTTCATGACTAAGCAGTTTGTCATTTTCAATTGTGATTCTCATTTTAAAGTCATTTTATACTGCATTACAATATTGTTTTTAAATCAGCAGTAAAAACATTTAATACAAATATACAACATATAAAAACAAGCATTAAATAATATCAATAATATATAATAGTATTAATAGTAGTATAATATATAATCACAGTATAATATAATATCTATTTATTATTATATAAATTCCTATAGTTACTATAATTAATAATAATATCAATAATATATAATATTAGTATAATACAGTATATAATAACAGTATAATATAATATCTATTTATTACTATTTAAATTGCTAGTTACTATTAATAATAATATCAATAATATATAATAGTAGTATAATAATAACAGTATGATATAATATCTATTTATTATATAAATTGCTATAGTTACTATAGTTAATAATAATATCAATAACATATAATAGTAGTATAATACAGTATAATATAATATCTATTTATTATATAAATTGCTATGGTTACTATAATTAATAATAATATCAGTAATATATAATAGTAGTATAATATAATATCTATTTATTATTATGTAAATTGCTATAGTTACTATAATTAATAATAATATCAATAATATATAATAGTAGTATAATATAATATTTATTTATTATTATATAAATTGCTATTGTACAAACCTTCAATTTAGCAATAATCTGTCATTTTAAAGATATTTTTCACTGCATTACAATTTTTTTTCATTTAAATTAGCAGTAAAAAATATGATAGAAATATACAATATATAAAAACTAAATTATATATATATATAAAATGTTATATAAAAACACTACATTTTCATATTTAAGAAATATTTGTATAATACATTATTATATAAAATATTACTGTACAAACATTAAATATCTGTAACATATAAAATTAGTTTACAAAGTGTAATATAATAAATATCTATTATTATTATTATTATTATTATTGCCCCCGCGACCCGGCCCCGGATAAGCGGAAGAAGATGGATGGATGGATGGATATTATTATATAAATTTCTATTACACAAATCTTGACTTTTCCAGTAAATTTTCATTTTTAAGAAATATTAATATAGTATTATAAAAAATGTTACTGTATAAACATTAAATATCAATAATATATATTAGTATACAAAGTATAATATAATACATATCTATTATTATTATTATATCATTTGCTATTGCACAAACGTTAATTTTTTCCAGAATTTTTTTAATTTTAAGGTTTTTTTACTGCTATTTTACATTTAAAAAATATATATATTATATATATATATATATATATATATATATATATATATATATATATATATAATACAAATACAAACCTTGAATTGTGCATATTTCAGCCCACTGTTTATGCTCCATAAGCATAGCCTTCAGTTTGGAGCAAAAGGTCACGTGATCTACATAATCCAGCATGATGCGCACCACGTTTCCCGTGAGATCCTTCAGCCATGAAACACACATGAACTCACAGAACTGCAGGAAGAGGAAAAGAGGATTCAACACACAACACACAACACACTGAATCAATTCTCAAAAGCAAACTCCATGAACTCAATCACCAGGGTGTCTTTAATGACAGTATCACTCCAGCCCTCATAACCACTGGGCACATGAGATCCCTCCCCATAGGGACAGTCAAAGCATCGCTCCACATCGTAACCATAGTTACACAGCATCCGCAGCACGGCCTCGTCCTTTAGCGCGTACTGTAAGGCCGAGGGGAAGTGAGTGGTGTTCACCCTGCAGAAGTAATTCACATTGGCTCCATATCGAAGTAAAGTGCTGATGAGCTCATGGTCGCCCAGACGCAGCGCCACCTGGAGGCATTTGACGGGGTCCTGGTTGGGCATCGCTCCGGCCTCTAGTAAAACGCGGGAGGAGGCCACGTCGCCATTGGATACGGCGAAGTACAGCGCAGACTGGCGCTTGTCGTCGTAGCTACGCCGCACCCATGGATGAAGCATGAAGTTGGGGTCGTACCCGGCGTGGAGCAGCATCTCCAGACACTGTGTGTGTCCACCAGCCGCCGCTGAATGAAGGGGACTGATCCCACTGTCATCCACTGCCTCCCACGTCGTGATGGGCATCAGGAGAGCCAGAGCCCTGCGCACACCACAAGTCAAGCTTTATTTCTCTAGCGCTTTATACAATACAGACGGTTTCAGAGCAGCTGATAAACAGGAAAATAACAATCAATGATGCAAACAGGGTTCAATTCGGCTGTTTAAACAGTTAAAATCAGTTCAGTTTGGTTCAATAACTGGGCTAAATCTTAAATATTTCCTCATATTTTGATGGTTTAAAGTGGTCATTTTTTATACTGTTGTCTGAGGTCAACTTATGACGTTCGCTTGGTTTTTACATTCAAAAACATCATAATGAATAAGTAATAGACTATTTTCTGCCCTGGTTTTGAGACTCTCTCCTGGAACGCTCTGTTTTTATGGGCGTGCCGAACTGAAGACTTGGAAGTAAACGCCCAGGGCTAGGATTGGATAAGATTTGCATATCTAATGAGCTTCAGCTCCCCTGTTTCTCCCCCAGTTTCTCCTGAAGCCAATACGGAAGTGACTTAAACTGCAATTCATCGACTGGCCACTAGAGACAGACTCCAGAAGGAGCAGAATCTCATTGAGCTCATGTTAAAATGCCCAACTTTACAGCAGAAGAACACATGTTTACAGTCTGGGACAAATTGTGGTTTTGGTCTATACGGCTAATTTTGCCCTTCATGACGACTGTGAGGGGGGTGAATTATTTTATAATTAATTTGTTTACATTATATAAAGACTTAATTAAGAAATAATTAAGGGCGTGGCCACTTTGAGTGACAGGTGGATTGTCGTTTGTCTGCTGTCTGTTAGTCATCACATCACCTCAGCTCCGCCCACGTCCCGCCTCTTTGCCCATTTTCTATTATCCGGGTGTGACGCCACGAACACTACGCCCATATTTTTTTACATTCTATGGTCAGTACATGTGGGAATTGTTTTGAAAGCATGTGGGAACGCCAACAGGAATGAATCGCCCACAGGGCTCGCAAAATGTCTTTATCAAACAAACAATGATTTATCTCTCATCCCCCCGCGATTGATTGGAATGTTATGTTTTATTACTTGGCCCGCCCGATCGGTGGATATAACCGCGAACCGCGCATCACTAACACACACATGCGTGTGCGCACAGAGTCAGACAAATCAGCATGATCAAAAATTCCGCAATTGTATTTTTCCTTCAAATATGAAGTCAAGAGAGTGAACAACGCACATCAAGAAAGGAGTGTTATGTCACTATCTAAGATAGCCCATCGGCTACATGTCCGAGTCTGATCCCGAATCGCAATGTCCCAACAACACCACAAATAAAGGATTCTCCAGCCTGTGACAGCGTGCTAAGGTATGTTCAGTTAGACACGTACACATAATCAATACGATCTGTAACAATACAATACTGTCTCCAGTGATGGGAATAACAGCGTAATAGATAAACGCCGTTACTAACGGAATTATGTTTTTCAGTAACGAGTAATCAAACGAATTACTGTTTCTCCCATTACAACGCCGTTAGCGTTACTGAGAATAAAATGCGGTGTTACTATAATTGAGGCTCTGAAGAGGCTCTCTGTCAGTCGGACCTGCAATGTGTTTTTTCTCTGGTTGGTTGGTGTGTGTGTGTGTGTGTGAGTGCGCACATGCCGGCCTGGGTGCATGCCATGCGTGTTTATGGTACACATAACTGATGATGATTGGTGGGTGGGAGACAAGGTTGAGTTCACACACACGCACACGCATATGCACAGTCACACACACCAACGACCAGGAGGAGGAGTCAGAGCGATGGCAAGTCCAACGACTTCAAAGGTAGCTTTCGCAAACTTGAAGTATAAGCGCTACTTTTCCCTCGTTGAGGTGAAAGGTAAGAATGATTATGTAACATGCAACTTATGCCCAGGAAGAGTCTCTTCACGTCGGTGGCAAGTAATTCTAATCTAATGAAGCCTCACATCATCACATGCCTCCACAACATTAGTGGCTAAAAACCCAGGTGATAACGTGAGCTCCACTACCAGAGGAGTAGTACAGTACTGATCATATTTACATTACAATATTTAACATTACACATATTACACAGTAGGCCTACTGATAACATTTACAATAATGTATTGAATTTGATAGGTGTCCCACAGCAACATTACAATAGTGTACATTAATGTACAATGTTTTATAATAATAATTTATTCTATTTAGTGTCCAATTCATTCATTTAACATATTTAATATTGGGTTAATCCATCCAAGTTATTTGACATTTGAACATTTGAGAAAAAAAAAAGTAACACTCACATCTATGTGTTGCTTCATTCATTCATGTAATCTCCTCCTGTCTGCAAATCCAGTCTCTTGTTTACAAATGAATCCGTGGTTAAATGAAGGAACAAACACAATGTCTTCCCCACGTGAGCTGGATATTCATTAAAAATAAAGTTCATCCATGCATTCATAATACTGGAATCCGAATGAAGCTTATGCGGTATGTTTATTGATTAGAAGTTCAATGCGGTTTAGCTCTATGTAGGCCTATGTCATGTCAGGCACGAGTCGGTGGGCGGGGCTACAGAATCAGGCGTTGTTCTTCTTCTGTCGAGGCGGTGCTTCACTACACTCAGATGTCATAGCCGGGCATATTCTGAGATCAAGCGTTTTCTGGGCCTGGTGTCAATAAAAGCTTTTCTTTGACTATCAAGGAAGTTTTCAGCTCTGAAATGTACAGGATATTTTTATATTACCATGACCTTTTATATCAAAAGCTCAAGGGAAAGTTGATTTCTCAATTCATCTCCCCTTTAATCATACTTGTACGGTCATTAAAGACTTTTTTTGACACCAGACCCAGAAAACGCTCGATCTCAGAATATGCCCGGCTATGACGTCTGAGTGTAGTGAAGCACCGCCTCGACAGAAGAAGAACAAACTGATTCGGTAGCCCCGCCCACTGACTTGTGCCTGACATGACATAGGCCTACATAGAGCTAAACCGCATTGAACTTCTAATCAATAAACATATATCATTTAATTACAAGAATATTTTATTTTAGTCATTAAGACACTGTTATAGTTTTTATTAATATTTTAAATTAGTTTTATTTTTAGATTTTCCAGCTTCATTTTAATTTTAGTAAAAAATTATAATAATTTTTTCATTTTTTTATATAGTTTTTCATTTGATTAAATTTAATGATATATTTTTGTATTTGTATATTTTAATGTACTCTAATTTAATTATACATTTTATTTCATTTCATTTACAGTGCTGTCTTTTCTATATATATATTGCATTTCTGTTTTTTTTATTGTTTTTTTTTTTATTGTAAAAATGTTTCAAAAATGTATTTTTGGTAATCATAATAAATCTTACCAACACTAGATTTTGCACAGTGGAGTACAGTGGAGTACAGTATGCCTTGATAATATATGCACCAAAATATATAACTTAAAAAATTCAAACATTTCTCATTTAGTTAAATCCATATTTCGTTTACCAAAGAAATCAATACGAAGGCTTCGCCATGCTTCGTTACATTCACGGTCATAAAGAAAGCTGTATGAGTGGCACTAACTTCACATGTCCACGATGGGCCACTCTGTGGATGGGAAGGTGTCCGGTGTGCTTGGGGATGTTTGCATCAGCCCCGTACTCCAGCAGTAATGATAGGACGTCGGGGTTTCCCGAAGCAGACGCCTCAAATAGGATCGTTGCGCTGTCCTGAGCCTGAGACGCGACATCAGCACCTGAACACCAACAGACACTTTTATTATTTACATGTTTGCATGCTTGTATTCTGTAGGGTGAAAAGAAATTGTGCATTGTTAAAGTTATGTTTCAGATTTCATTGAGTTTGAAAGAGATAATAAAGTCTGCAAGATCCCATCAAGAATCCTGATATGCAAGTGCAACAATACAACAGTTTTAACACAAATAAAGAATATAGATTTTATTTAGCATATTATGGAGAGAAGAAAACATTTATTTTAATAGATTTTAAAGGTGCAGTGTGTGAATTTTAGCGGCATCTAGTGGTGAGTTTGTGAATTGCACCTGCTCACCCCTCCCTTTCAAAGCATAGAGAAGCTACGGTGGCCGACACAGGACAAAGATCTCGTCGTCTGAGAGAGCAGAGAGTGACTAGTGCGCTGTAGAGAAGTCTGTCCCTTTAGGGCTACTGTAGAAACATGGCGGCACAAAATGGCGACTTCACTGTAAGGGGACTCGTGGTGTGTAGATAGAAACGGCTCATTCTAAGGTAATAAACACATAACGGTTCATTTTGTAAGGTCTTTATACTCCACTGAAAACATATTTATGTATATTATATTGCATTTCTGTCAGTAGATCCTCATAAATATTACACACTGCACCTTTAAGGCATTAGTCAATTTTGAGGTGTTGGTCTATTTTGCCATTTTGACTTCAGATTCGTGGAAAGAAAACATCCAAAATACACATTTAAGTGCTTATTTTATTAGACTTTATCTGTTTGTTTGTTTATTGATATTTCACAGCATGTGTGAAATAAAATAAACATCTTCATTTTAGTAATTTTGTTGTGTTTTCTGTCATTTTTTGAAGTAAATATAATTTTTTGTATAAAGTTAAACTAAATAAAAATGAGGAATCTTGCAACTAGGTGAAATTAAAACAATGTTTTTTTTATTTTAATTTTAGTTAATGTTTATTTTAGACTTTATCTGTTTATTTATTATTATTTATATTCACAGCATGTGTGCAATAAAATAAACATCTTCATTTTAGTAATTTTGTTATATTTTGTCTTTTTTTTATATATTTTATTTTATTTTATTTAACTTAACGTTTATTTTATTAAGTAAATGCCACACATTGCTTTTCAAAACCCAAATAAAAAGCACTAGTTTATAGACAAAACACAATACATCATATAATTACAATAATATTTTATGTTATTTTAGTCATTAAGACACTGTTATAGTTTTTATTAATATTTTTAATTAGTTTTTTTTTTTCAGATTTTCCAGCTTCATTTTAATTTTAGCAAAAAATGTAAAAAAAAAAATTAATGTCTACATAGTTTTTCATTTAATTTAATTTAATTATATATTTTAATTTATATATTTTAATGTAATCTAATTTAATCATACATTTTATTTTATTTCATTTACAGTGCTGTCTTTCTATATTTTGTCTTATTATGTCATGTCTTAGAAGAAAAAAAACAAGATATGTAATAACCCTGGGCTGCATCCCAGTTCACCCCTGACCTCTCCGGAGAAGCGTTCGGATGATCTCCAGGTGTCCCGCCTGTGCAGCTAATGCTAACGGGGTCAGGCCGTAAGAGCTTCTGGGGTCAGGATGAGCTCCGTACTTCAACAGCAGATCCACAGAATCCATCAGGCCCAGCCGAGCGGCTTCGTGCAGGGCGGTCCTGCGGTGCGCCCCCTCCTGGTTCACTCTGGCGCTGAAGTTGAGTAGAAGCTTCGTCATGTCGTAGTGGTTATTTCTTACGGCTGTGGGAATGAAAAAGATTTGGAAAAAGATCTTACCCTGATCCACTATAGTGAGCCTATTATAAGTGTTTATATTTTAGAGCTGTAGGGATGGTTTTCGCAGGAAATTGTGTAGATGTCTGGTGTGTGAGAGTGGCAGAGGTTAGTTGAGTGTGTGTGTGTGTGTGTGTGTGTGTGTGTGTGTGTGAGTGTGTGTGTGTGTGTGTGTGTGTGTGTGTGTGTGTGTGTGTGTGTGTGTGTGTGTGTGTGTGTGTGTGTGTGTGTGTGTGTGTGTGTGTGTGTTTGTGTGTGTGTGGTGTATGAGAGTGGCAGAGTGTGTGTGTGTGTGTGTGTGTGTGTGTGTGTGTGTTTGTGTGTGTGTGGTGTATGAGAGTGGCAGAGTGTGTGTGTGTGTGTGTGTGTGTGTGTGTGTGTGTGTGTGTGTCTGTGTGTGTGTGTGTGTGTCTGTGTGTGAGAGTGGCAGAGGTTAGTAGTTCAGTGAATGAGTGTGTGTGTGTGTGTGTGTGTGTGTGTGTGTGTGTGTGTGTGTGTGTGTGTGTGTGTGTGTGTGTGTGTGTGTGTGTGTGTGTGAGAGAGTGGCAGAGGTTAGTAGTTCAGTGAATGAGTGTGTGTGTGTGTGTGTGTGTGTGTGTGAGTGGCAGAGGTTAGTTGTGTGTGTGTGTGTGTGTGTGTGTGTGTGTGTGTGTGTGTGTGTGTGTGTGTGTGTGTGTGTGTGTGTGTGTGTGTGTGTGTGTGTGTGTGTGTGTGTGTGTGTGTGTGTGTGTGTGTGAAAATCCACCATTTAAACAAACGCCGAACAGAGGAGACTCTGCTGGAGAAAAGAGAACGAGACAGAGCTCGTAATAAAACAAGAATCAACATCGGCTTGGATTTTCAGAGATGACGAGAACTGAGGGATTTGAAATGTTGTAAAAAAAAATACATATGTGTATTCACAAAATGCCTCTTGTTTCTAACTCCAATTGAAGAATGAGTTTTTTCTGACCTGCAACGAGAGGCGAGTCTTCCTCCTGATCCAGACTGTCTGGACTGCTGCCGTTGTCCAGCAGGAAATGAGCGTTGTCCAAAAGACCTTTTTCCACAGCTAAGAAGAGAGCGGTCTTGCCCCGGTGAGTCTTTCTGTGCTTTGCATCCTCAGGAGAGGCTGTTGAACAGATGAAATCACAGTTACTCCGGTGCTGATACGAGTAAAACACATAAGAACAACAGTATAGATTATAAACTACATGAATCCTCACCACTAACCCGTGAATGTGGTCTGAAGGATGTTTTGGTTGCTCTGTATGGCGGCCTCATGTAAGGGCACAAAGCCTGTGTCGTCCTCTTCAGAGAAAGCCTGCTGATGGACTGTCAGCTTACGAAGGGTGTTTTCATCCCCTGATAACCCGTCGAGAGAAAGACAAAGACAAACAGAAGCAGAGAAATTATATTGGTGAACTAACTACAATAAACCAACACAAACTACCATAAACCTACACTAACTACCATAAACCAACACTAACTACCCATAAACCAACACTAACTATACCATAAACCAACACTAACTACCCATAAACCAACACTAACTATACCATAAACCAACACTAACTACCCATAAACCAACACTAACTATACCATAAACTAATACTAACTACCATAAACCAACACTAACTACCATAAACCAACACTAACTATACCATAAACGAACACTAACTACCCATAAACCAACCGACACTAACTACCATAAACCAACCGACACTAACTACCACAAACCAACACTAACTACCCATAAACCAACCGACACTATCTACCATATACCGACACTAACTACCATAAACCATCACTAACTACCATAAACCAACACTAACTATACCATAAACCCATAAACCAACACTAACTACCCATAAACCGACACAAACTACCATAAACCAACACTAACTATACCATAAACCAACACTAACTACCCATAAACTAACCGACACTAACTACCATAAACCAACCGACACTAACTACCACAAACCAACACTAACTACCCATAAACTAACCGACACTAACTACCATAAACCGACACTAACTACCATAAACCAACACTAACTACCATAAAACAACACTAACTACCCATAAACCAACCGACACTAACTACCATAAACCAACAGTAACTACCATAAACCAACACTAACTATCATAAACCGACACTAACTACCATAAACGTCACTAACTAACATAAACCAACACTAACTTTACCATAAACCCATAAACCAACACTAACTACCCATAAACCGACACAAACTACCATAAACCAACACTAACTATACCATAAACCCATAAACCAATACAAACTACCCATAAACCGACACTAACTACCATAAACCAACCGACACTAACTACCACAAACCAACACTAACTACCCATAAACTAACCGACACTAACTACCATAAACCGACACTAACTACCATAAACCAACACTAACTACCCATAAACCGACACTAACTACCATAAACCAACTGACACTAACTACCACAAACCAACACTAACTACCCATAAACTAACCGACACTAACTACCATAAACCGACACTAACTACCATAAACCAACACTAACTACCCATAAACCAACCGACACTATCTACCATAAACCGACACTATCTACCATAAACCAACACTAACTACCATAAACCAACACTAACTACCCATAAACCAACTGACACTAACTACCATAAACCAACAGTAACTACCATAAACCAACACTAACTACCATAAACCGACACTAACTACCATAAACCGTCACTAACTAACATAAACCAACACTAACTTTACCATAAACCCATAAACCAACACTAACTACCCATAAACCGACACAAACTACCATAAACCAACACTAACTATACCATAAACCCATAAACCAACACTAACTACCCATAAACCGACACTAACTACCATAAACCAACCGACACTAACTACCACAAACCAACACTAACTACCCATAAACTAACCGACACTAACTACCATAAACCGACACTAACTACCATAAACCAACACTAACTACCCATAAACCGACACTAACTACCATAAACCAACTGACACTAACTACCACAAACCAACACTAACTACCCATAAACTAACCGACACTAACTACCATAAACCGACACTAACTACCATAAACCAACACTAACTACCATAAACCAACACTAACTACCCATAAACCAACCGACACTATCTACCATAAACTGACAGTATCTACCATAAACCGACACTACCATAAACCAACACTAACTACCCATAAACCAACCGACACTATCTATCATAAACCGACACTATCTACCATAAACCGACACTAACTACCATAAACCAACACTAACTACCATAAACCGTCACTAACTACCATAAACCAACACTAACTATACCATAAACCAATAAACCAACACTAACTATACCATAAACCAATAAACCAACACTAACTACCCATAAACCGACACTAACTACCATAAACCAACACTAACTATACCATAAACCAACACTAACTACCCATAAACTTGATTAATGTATTATTTGTTAAGATAAAACAGCATGTATTTATTTTAGTCAAATGTGTATTTATTATCCTGTGGATGTGTGGTTGTGCGGTTCAGCCATCACCATGCTTTATTGCATTGAATATCTTCTCTCTCTCAGGGCTGATCTGGAGGATCCTGCAGACACAAACACAGTATATTTGACTGCAGTCCATCAGTGAATCTGAGCTGACTGACCGCAGGGAGAGTCTCTGACCTGCGGGCGTCTCCAGACTCAGAGCTCTTAGCCTCGGCTTGTTTGTGGCGCTGCCGGAGACTCTGTTCGATCATGAGCTGAGTCGCCAAATCATCGTCAAAAATCCCTCCGGATGTTTCCAAATCCATGACTCGACTTCAGTGAAGGCTGATAATGAGGCAGACCTCCTGTGAGCCGCGACAGATCTGCAGCACACATGCCAACTCTAATAACACCACGTGCAAGTCTAACACTAAATCAAAGCTTCAGTCTGTCAATATCACGAGGCCTAGCACAATAACCATAAGCAAAGCAGTGCTTATTTCAAAACCTCTTCAGCTGCACATTCAGACTTACAGGATCTTCAAATGTTATTTTCAGGTGTTGTTGTGTGTCGTCGTCCGGGGGGTCGCTTCCACTGCAGAGGTTATTTAGGTCAGAGTTCTTCTATAAATACCTGATCATGCAACACACAAGGGCTTTTCAATCTTTTACACCCCCAAATAAGATCATCCTCAGGCCAGGGACCCCCTAACATGTAAAAAGCAGCTACATATAAAACCCTACGGTGAAAAATTAATGTTAATAATGTGTAATAAGATCATCCTGTGTCTATTAGACTTTCCCCTACTCTTTCTACATTTAAATCTTCTCTCAAAACATACTTTTTTTCTCAGGCATATGTTTAATTTGATATTATTTTTTAAGTATTAAATATTCTTGTCTTAATTTTATTATTTTTGTTTGGTTTCTTTTGATATTTTATTATTAGTGCTTAAATTGTATTGTATGAGGATGTTTTGTTTGATATATTGTGCAGCACTTTGGTCAGCATTTATGCTGTTTTAAAGAGCTATATAAATAAACTTGACCTTGACCTTGTGTAAAATATGTATTTATTTCTATTATTTTACATAATTGCATTTTGTTCTACTCACTGTAGTAGTACTGTACTGTTAGATGTATTTTATTTTTATACAATTATTTTAAATGTATTTATTTATTGAAATCAAATGTCATGTATTTATATTAATCAGTTTTTTTATTTTAATCAATTTATTTACTTAGTTTAATCTTATTTATATTTACTTTTTACATTTTTACACTGCTTTCCTTATTTTTAGTTATTTAAATCAAGTTTGATTTGTTTGGTTTTATCAATTTTATTTTATTTAAAAATTGTTTTTTATTATTATTTAAAAAAAAATTATATCTATATGGTTATTTATTGTTTATTTAAATCAAATTGTATTTTAATCAATTAATTTTAATATAATGTTAATGTGTTATTTATTTATTTAAAAACTTTAAAAAATGTATTAAATTAAACGGTATTCAATCCTAAAGCTTTATGTTGTCATGGATAAAGACTCGTGAATACGGTGAAAAAAATTTATATTATTAATGTATAAAATATGTATTTATTTCTATTATTTTAAATCATTGCATTTTTTATACTTATATGTATTTTACTTATTTTTTATCAAACTATTTTAATCAAATGTATTAATTTATCAAATTTCTTTTTATATTAATCTGCGTTTTTATTTTAATCAATTTATTTTAGTTTAATATTACTTTTATTTATTTTTTCAATTTTTACACTGCTTTCCTTATTTTTAATAATTAATTTTTTTTATTTAAATACATTTTTATTTACTTTAAACATTTTTATATCTATGTAGTTGTTTATTTTTTTATTTAAATCAAATTGTATTTTAATCAATTAATTTTAATATAATGTTAATGTGTTTTTTATTTATTTAAATACTTAAAAAAAATTATTAAATTAAACGGTATTCAATCCTAAAGCTATATGTTCTCATGGATAAAGACCCAATTAATACTGTGAAAAATGTATATTATTAATGTGTAAAATGTGTATTTATTTCTACTATTTTACATCATTGCATTTTTTTTATACTCACTGTAGTGCTGTACTGTTAGATGTATTTTATTTATTTATCAAATTATTTTAATTGAATGTGTTAATTTATTATGTATTTAAATAATTTTTATTTATTTATTTTTACATAGATTTTCTCTTTTCTCTAAAACAAGATTTAATCAATTTTATTTATTTAAAAATATTTATGTAGTTATTTCTTTTTTATTTAAATATTTTTTATTTTAATTAAATGTATTTATTTAAATCACATTTATTTTAATTATTTATTTTATTTTATTCTTATTTAGTTAGTTAGTTAAATTAGTTAAGTTTTTTATTTATTTTTACACTGCTTTTCTCGAAACTTTTTCACGGACCCCTTAGCACTCCCTTTGGCTCCTGCCTGGAATCCAGTTCTGCTTTGGTGGATGGTCCACACACTCTCAGCCTGTCTGCAACATTAATGAAGGTGACAGTGTGATATCTTCATGATCAAGCTCCTCTGAGGGAATAATAATCACATCACACGTCCCGACACTAGATGGCGACATTCAATATGTTTGCACTGATTCAGATTCCATGTGTGGAATATAACACTACAATACTGCCTACTATTATACAAAACTGAAGTTGTAGGTGTAGTCAAATATTTCACACTTACTACATGAACGTTTTGGTTTAATTCAATGTCAGGTGACCAGAGAAAGTCTTGTGAGTAAAAATAGTGTTTAAATCCCAATCCAACACGCATACTCCAAATAGACAATTAAAAATCATAGTTTAGCCTATATTGTGTGGCATACACTTTTCCATGTATACGGATAATCTGCATACAGTCACAGATATTATTTACTGCACAAACAGTAGGACTAGGGGAGAGTGGGGTAAGATGAGCCAGTGGGTAAATTGACCCACCCTCTTTATCTTGGCAACTGTAATTGTCGTGTGACCATATATTTTGGAAGCACTCATCATTTCTGCCAGACTGTGAAAAGGAGAATCACATGGGAGGAGTGGATGGCACACATTCACTTTAAAAACTGTTTTTGGCTTCTCAAAGTAAAATGTGAGCCGAACAGATGTAATGGCTGTCGCATCAAAGCATTTAGCAATGTATAAAACCATGCAAATCACTCAATATCAGCCGGAATTGGTAAGCCAGCTAGTTTAATCCAAAATGGCAGCTATGGGGCAAAGTGAGCCAAATGCTGTGGGGTAAATTGAGCCAGCGTTTTAACTTACCCCACCATAAGGCACTGTAGTTCAATCTCTGAAGTATAAACTGGTATGATTTTAATGTAATGTTACACAACTGCTTAGTTTCACTGACATTCATTCATTCTAATTCAGTTTTTATTTGATTTACTTTTACTCAACAAACTCGGTTTAGGCTGTTTTTGGGAAGGTTACAACTTTGGTGTTCAACACATTGTTTTAGAAATGCAAACAAATAAAGATATTGACATTTCAAACTTCATTTGGTTGGTTTTATGTTGTTTAAAATAGCTTTAAGAAAAGAAATATTCCTATTTGAGAACGGAAATTTGATTATTGAAGGTGTTTTTAAAAGAGGGGTCACATTATTCAGATTCAATCAGATGGTCCATTTATACACCCAGATGGTGCAACTTACCCCTAACCTGGGGTAAATTGAGCCGCAGGAACACTTTTTTTAATAAGATGCCATATTTTTAGAACATTTTGTCAGAAATGTATTCAGATCATTTTAAAATGATAGCAAACATCCTAAAATTACTTGAGATACTTTCATTGTATTTCTGCCTTATTTTATTTTAACTTGAGGACCACATGAGAAAAAAATGGCTCATCTTACCCCACTCTCCCCTATATGTGGAAAGCCAATTCCAAATATTCAATGGATATGTTATTATTATTAGCATGTGCAGAATACATTTTATGTTGCTTAAAAAAACTCACTATGCATTATAATTGAACTTTTGGAAGTCCAATCAAATCAAATAAGAAAGATTAAATAGTTCAAAAATGAAAGCAGCTGCAAACTGTCGAGGAAAGAGAGACTAAATAAAACAAGAGATTCCTTTTCTAACAAACGTGGAAATTCATTTCACTTCTCATAAAGTAATCATAGATTATATCTCTCAGTATGAGAGTATGCCAGCCAGAGATCAAACACACACACACACACACACACACACACACATGCTGCTTTAACACACACACACATACACACTGGTTTTGGGTTAAGAAGAATCAAATGCTGAGGTGACGCAATTGTGTTCTAGTTGATTCTAGGCCAGGACGGGCTTGACACCAATCTGACAAAACATATTTCATCACTTCATATCTCACCTTATGTGTTCCTGTCCTAATCTGCCCACAATCCTCTTATATTGCGCTGTTTTATTCGTCTTTTTGGAAGGTGGTTTGTCTCGGCCTATAAGCGCCTTTAAAAACGTCTCGGCTGGATCTTGTATCGTGTCTGCAGCAAACAAAGAAGCAACAGATTTGTGTTTATTTTTTGGGGGGTTAAGAACGCATCTGCTAAACACAGGATATAACAGTTTTGAAAGCACTTAGCATCAAGACTTCTTAAAGGGATAGTTCACCCAAAAATGAAAATTTGCCTCACCCTCAGGTCATCCTAGGTGTATAAACGAATAAAATCAGAGTTATGTTAAAAAATATCCTAGCTCTTCCAAGCTTTATAATGGCAGTGAATGGTTGTGTAGTTTTTGAAGTCCATAAAAGTGCATCTATCCATGATAAAAGTGCATCTATCCATCATAAAAGTGCATCTATCCATCATAAAAGTGCATCTATCCATCATAAAAGTGCATCTATCCATCATAAAAGTGCATCTATCCATGATAAAAGTGCATCTATCCATGATAAAAGTGCATCTATCCATCATAAAAGTGTGTCTATCCATCATAAAGGTGCATCTATCCATCATAAAAGTGCATCTATCCATCATAATAATGCATCTATTCATCATAAAGGTGCATCTATCCATCATAAAGTGCATCTATCCATCATAAAAGTGCATCTATCCATCATAAAAGTGCATCTATCCATCATAAAAGTGCATCTATCCATGATAAAAGTGCATCTATCCATGATAAAAGTGCATCTATCCATCATAAAAGTGTGTCTATCCATCATAAAAGTGTGTCTATCCATCATAAAAGTGCATCTATCCATCATAAAAGTGCATCTATCCATCATAAAAGTGCATCTATCCATGATAAAAGTGCATCTATCCATCATAAAAGTGTGTCTATCCATCATAAAGGTGCATCTATCCATCATAAAAGTGCATCTATCCATCATAATAGTGCATCTATTCATCATAAAGGTGCATCTATCCATCATAAAGTGCATCTATCCATCATAAAAGTGCATCTATCCATCATAAAAGTGCATCTATCCATCATAAAAGTGCATCTATCCATGATAAAAGTGCATCTATCAATGATAAAAGAGCATCTATCCATCATAAAAGTGCATCCATCATAAAAGTGCATCCATCATAAAAGTGCATCTATCCATGATAAAAGTGCATCTATCCATCATAAAAGTGCATCTATCATGATAAAAGTGCATCTATCCATCATAAAAGTGCATCTATCCATCATAAAAGTGCATCTATCCATGATAAAAGTGCATCTATCCATCATAAAAGTGCATCTATCCATCATAAAAGTGCATCTATCCATCATAAAAGTGCATCTATCCATCATAAAAGTGCATCTATCTATCATAAAAGTGCATCTATCCATGATAAAAGTGCATCTATCCATCATAAAAGTGTGTCTATCCATCATAAAGGTGCATCTATCCATCATAAAAGTGCATCTATCCATCATAATAGTGCATCTATTCATCATAAAGGTGCATCTATCCATCATAAAGTGCATCTATCCATCATAAAAGTGCATCTATCCATCATAAAAGTGCATCTATCCATCATAAAAGTGCATCTATCCATGATAAAAGTGCATCTATCAATGATAAAAGAGCATCTATCCATCATAAAAGTGCATCCATCATAAAAGTGCATCCATCATAAAAGTGCATCTATCCATGATAAAAGTGCATCTATCCATCATAAAAGTGCATCTATCATGATAAAAGTGCATCTATCCATCATAAAAGTGCATCTATCCATCATAAAAGTGCATCTATCCATGATAAAAGTGCATCTATCCATCATAAAAGTGCATCTATCCATCATAAAAGTGCATCTATCCATCATAAAAGTGCATCTATCTATCATAAAAGTGCATCTATCCATCATAAAAGTGCATCTATCCATCATAAAAGTGCATCTATCATGATAAAAGTGCATCTATCCATCATAAAAGTGCATCTATCCATCATAAAAGTGCATCTATCCATCATAAAAGTGCATCTATCCATCATAAAAGTGCATCTATCATGATAAAAGTGCATCTATCCATGATAAAAGTGCATCTATCATGATAAAAGTGCATCTATCCATCATAAAAGTGCATCTATTCATCATAAAGGTGCATCTATCCATCATAAAGTGCATCTATCCATCATAAAAGTGCATCTATCCATCATAAAAGTGCATCTATCCATCATAAAAGTGCATCTATCCATGATAAAAGTGCATCTATCAATGATAAAAGAGCATCTATCCATCATAAAAGTGCATCCATCATAAAAGTGCATCCATCATAAAAGTGCATCTATCCATGATAAAAGTGCATCTATCCATCATAAAAGTGCATCTATCATGATAAAAGTGCATCTATCCATCATAAAAGTGCATCTATCCATCATAAAAGTGCATCTATCCATGATAAAAGTGCATCTATCCATCATAAAAGTGCATCTATCCATCATAAAAGTGCATCTATCCATCATAAAAGTGCATCTATCTATCATAAAAGTGCATCTATCCATCATAAAAGTGCATCTATCCATCATAAAAGTGCATCTATCATGATAAAAGTGCATCTATCCATCATAAAAGTGCATCTATCCATCATAAAAGTGCATCTATCCATCATAAAAGTGCATCTATCATGATAAAAGTGCATCTATCCATCATAAAAGTGCATCTATCATGATAAAAGTGCATCTATCCATCATAAAAGTGCATCTATCCATGATAAAAGTGCATCTATCCATGATAAAAGTGCATCTATCATGATAAAAGTGTATCTATCCATCATAAAAGTGCATCTATCCATCATAAAAGTGCATCTATCCATCATAAAAGTGCATCTATTCATCATAAAAGTGCATCTATTCATCATAACAGTGCATCTATCCATCATAAAAGTGCATCTATCCATCATAAAAGTGCATCTATCCATCATAAAAGTGCATCTATCCATCATAAAAGTGCATCTATCATGATAAAAGTGCATCTATCCATCATAAAAGTGCATCTATCATGATAAAAGTGCATCTATCCATGATAAAAGTGCATCTATCCATCATAAAAGTGCATCTATCCATGATAAAAGTGCATCTATCCATGATAAAAGTGTATCTATCCATCATAAAAGTGCATCTATCCATCATAAAAGTGCATCTATCCATCATAAAAGTGCATCTATTCATCATAAAAGTGCATCTATTCATCATAAAAGTGCATCTATTCATCATAAAAGTGCATCTATGCATCTATTCATCATAAAAGTGCATCTATTCATCATAAAAGTGCATCTATTCATCATAAAAGTGCATCTATTCATCATATAACTGCTCCACACGGCTCCAGGGGTTAATAAAGGCCTTCTGAAGTGAAGGTTTATGATGGATAGATGCACTTTTATGGTCTTAAAAAACGACACAACCATTCACTGCCATTATAAAGCTTGGAAGAGCAAGGACTTTTTTAATATAACTTTGATTGTTTTCGTCTGAAAGAAGAATGTCATATACACTTAGGATGAGTTGAGGGTGAGTAAATCAGGGATAATTTTCATTTTTGTTATATCAGAAATAAATGATTATTGTGCATTTTAATCAAAATGCTTTGATAAAATAAGAAATACATTAAAGCTGCACTATGTAACTTCTCTGTCCACTAGAGGTCGCCTATTCAAAACAAAGGCCACGTTTGAGCGCAGAATCCTGGGACATGTGGTCTTCAGTTCACAGCCGGTGGGAAAGAATCGGGATAGGACTCAGAAATCATGTGGATGTGATTATTAACGTTACTGTAGTGAAGCAGAGCAGGAGTGAGTGTTGTGGAGCTGAGGAACCGCTGGAGCGATTGTTAATAAGATGAACGCAACACACACCTCGCGAGCAGCGGGACTTTTATTATGACACGTCCCGTTTTATTGGTTATTATTATCTCACGATTTACAAATAGTTGGAAACATTTGGGATATTGTAAGTACTCAACTGTAAAAAATATATAACACTGGCCTAGTGGTTTTGGGATATTTTACTGCAAAAATGTTACATAGTGCACCTTTAAATAGTTACAATTAAAGCAGCTGTAAGACAAAAAATGTTGTCACTTTTCACTGATGTCTAAACAGCTTGCTCACCGTCTCTTGCACAGCCAAAGCTGTAAACATAGTAATACCAATCTCATCTCTCTCTGAAACTGCAGATCTGGGAGCCCGGGAAAGCATCAGTCGCAGGTGCAGTGGGACGCCTGCCCCGCCAAAGCCTTCTGTTATATTAACACCACCTGCAGAGAGTGAGATCGAGCAAACACAACACAACACAACACACAACCACTGCAGCAAAAACACACCCGACTGGACGAGGTTACCTCAGGTCAAGCAGCGCCATCTCTACGTCTCATAGGGTTAAGAGCCACGCCATCTGCCATACACACATCAATGCCTTAAAAAGTGCAGCTATTATTTTTCCTGGCAACTGATAAAGCTCGAGGGTGGATCTCTTATCATTATATTAAAGAGAAAAATCAAATGTGCTCGGGTTGAACATGCAGTCAGTCAGAAAATCAATGTTATTGGTGTAGAGCAGATGAAGGCACCCGAGCGGACCGTCCCCGTTTTACACCCATGTGCACTTGGATGGGTAATGTCCCAGAAACAATAACAGCTGCTCCTGAAATCATAGAGCTTAACAGATGAAATACTGCTCAGATGGGTAAAACCAGAGCTTAATGTCTCCTAAACACCTGTCTCAAAGCAGTGCAAGGAGCTTACAAGACGTTTAATGGACTCGTTGCACTAACAACTCATTAGCAACGCCCTGGCAACCACAATCAACATGTGGAACTTTCACTTCAAATTTCAATTCTTTAGAAATGTAAAAGTTCCATTTGCCCAGATCTAGGGCTCTTTCAAACACCTGACGCAAGTGTTTTTTGCTAGTTTCATTTTCTCGTCCAGCGCCACGTTGTTTAAAGGTGCTATATGACCGTTTTTGACTGCACTAAAGCATAAAAATACCATAATATATTTGCAGATATTTAGGAAACATGCCGAGTACACAAACTCAGAGATGAGAAACAAAAAATACTGCGCTATTGACTTTAGAGCAGGTTTGTGTTGGTCAATGGCGCAGTCGTTTTCAGTTCCTCAAAATAGCAACACACCAACGATGCTCCTGAACACACCTGGTCTTCAGACCTCGACATCCATCTAAAAATCTCCTCATCTTACATTGTCAATTGCACTCGTTCCTGTTGCGTGTCCTTAACCCTCGGGGTTCTTCATTTATGGGTCACACTCAGGACGTTCGGGCCAAAAATGACCCTGAGGCTGGGATTAAGATAAAAAAAAATTTTTTGAGTAAAATCAATGAAATATATTTTTGTTCAATAATATTTTTTCTTTTCTTTTTTGGTGTTTTGAGATAATTTTATGATTAATAATTCATATTTATGCAATAATTATGAACCATTTTTTCCCCATTGAATATAATAGAAAATGTATATATAGATATACATTTTTTTTTTATTATTATTAAAGCTGAATTTCATTTTAGAGTCAAGCCTAGCCCTCATGAAAGCAATTTTTTTAATGAGATCGTGCCATCCGGTGGACACATTGAGCATTTTTCTCACGCAATAGCACATTTTTACCACTGTAATGGATTTACAGCTCTCTGTAGAAAGGCTTGTGAATTCTAGGGATTTTTGCACATATTTGCCTATTTTTTTCAGGTTGTTGATTTTAATATATAATAACAGATTCTCAAAGACTATTTTTGTCAAGTTTTTGGTTTGTTTGGTTGGTTTACCCTCTGGGGTACTTCGGCTCAAAAATGACCCGAAGCGTTTTATAAATTTCTTTCAAAAATCGTAGCTTCATTGGAATGGTCCGAAACTTGGTGACTTTATTGGTACTTGGTATATGAACACCCAAAACAAATTGGGGACATGATTTGAAAAGTCTAAGTGATCGTAAAAAAAATAGTCACACTCAGGACCTTTGGGTCAAAAATGACCCCCATAGGAAATTCGCTCGCACCAGGTGTTGACACGGTGTAAGTTGCCTGATTATTTATGACGGATGGCCGAATTGAAGTTTCAAAAAAGACAGAAAACCTCTGATGCAGGGAAGATAAGAGATACACTGCTCTTCTTACGAAGTATTTGTGTCTTGTTTCTAGTCTAAATATCTAAAAATTCTTAAATCAAGGTGGATTTACTAGATAAGTAAAATTACAGAAGATAGTTTTCTTGAAAATAAAATAAAAATGAAATGAGTTTTTGCTTAAAACAAGAAAAATCATCTGCCAATGGAGTGAGAAAAATAATCTTGTTTCTGATTGAAATCTTGTTTCTGTCCCAAACAGAAATAAGATTATTTTTCTCACCCCATTGGCAGATCATTTTGCTTGTTTTAAGCAAAAACTCATTTTGATTTTATTTTCAAGTAAACAAGAAAAATGTCTTATGTCATTTTACTTATCTAGTAAATGCACCTTGATTTATTTATTCCTTGATCAGAATGGTCCAAAAATTGTTGACTTTATTGGTACTTGGTATATGAACACCCAAACAAATTGGGAACATGATTTGTCTAAGTCTAAGTGGTCGTAAAAAAAATAGTCACACTCAGGACCTTCGGGTCAAAAATGACCCCCATAGGAAATGAATGGGAAATTGGCAAAAATATGAAAATGCAGAGTTTTTTTGTGCACACAATCTACAAATCAGCCAGGATGCAGAAAAAAAAGGACTCAACAGTGAAGGGGTGAATCTCTAAAACATCAAGAGTGAAAAACTGACACACACACACACACACACACAGACTGAGCCTGGTTTCTCCCAAGGTTTATTTTTCTCCATTAGGTCACCTGATGGGGTTTTGGTTTCCTTGCCACGGTTGCCTCTGGCTTGGCGTGCTCAGTTGGGGACACTAAATTTTTCAACTAAACATCGAAATAAATCTAATTAATAAACTAAATTAACCATTTAAACTAAATTACTGATCTAATTATTGATCTAAAGCCCACTCTGTCACTGTATGATAATTGAAATGAACTGATGACATCAGCGTTTTTTTCCAGAATGGCTATAACAGCTGAATAAAATTATGCTGCATTATTTTCCTGTTTAACACTGTAAAGCTGCTTTGAAACAATCTACATTGTTAAAAGCGCTATATAAATAAAGATGACTTGACTTATACACACAAAAACACACGCACACACAAATGAACGCGTCATTCCAAAAGCTAATTTTGGGAAATGTGTGAAATAAAAGCAATTATTCATCAATGTAAGAAATAAAGTGCACAGCAATGAAAGCATGAGACTGTAAGCCATCAAGGTTTCAAAATAGACACACTCACACACACAAACACACATAGGGAAATATGAGACTGGGGAAACTGTAACAGAGAAATTTGAAAATATGTGAAATAAAATCAATGAATCAAATATAACATTGGGTAAAAAAAATGCTTTCCATTTGTTCTCTTTCTAATGCAATGTTCAGGTTTGACTGTATTATAAAGTAAAACTGGCACTTCAAATTACCATTTAAACCAACCAAACAAACAAAAAACATGACAAAAATAGTCTTGGAGAATCTGTTATTATATATTAAATGGTTATTTGATATACCTACGATTTTTTTGATTTTTTTTTATAAAATGCTTCGGGTTATTTTTGACCCGAAGTACCCCAGAGGGTTAAACTGGCAACCTGTGTGAGCGGGTCGAGTCTGAGGAGGAGGGGGCGGAGCAAACAATATTTAGAATTTGGGTTGCAGTACCCATTTCAACCACTAGCTGTCATTCTTACATACAGCACTTTTAAACAGCAAATGCACTCGCACACATCTGTTCGCCCATGGGCGTCTGGTCTGAAAACCAGGTGTGTTCAGGAGCAATGTTGGTGTGTTGCTATTTTGAGGAACTGAAAACGACTGCGCCATTGACCAACACAAACCTGCTCTAAAGTCAATAGCGCAGTATTTTTTATGTTATTTAAAGGGTGTGTTAGTAATATGTGCTTTCGCACGTACACTCTGCTTATTACACACACACAGGAATGCGCATCATCACACACATTTTTAAAAATTAAAAATAAAGGATTCCTCTCTGGAGAAGTGTTGCCTTTCCGCTCGCAAATTTTGCCATGTAAATAGTAAATCTGCCATGGTGCGAGTGCAATTGGCTTTTAAAGGGAACGGGAGATTTGTTTATTGATTTATTGCATGTTACGCCCAAAACACACCCATGACTCAGTTAGAGATGAGGTATAATCCTTTTGGGCCATGCACCAGGCACACACTGACCGTTTTTTTGACGTCATTAAACTAGCAAAAGTGTATTCGGACACACCCTAAGTGCACCTGCATCGTGTGATCCAGTCTATGTGCTCAGATCGGTAAAATAGGGCCCTTAATATTTAAATTACAACCTCAGGAGAGGCACATTCAGTGATTACTTTGATTTTCCCTGTGACTCTTCCACATCATTTCCCCAAAAACTTTTAAAGCACTTTATGCATGATCCAATCCACACCTGTCTCCTTTTAGAAATCTGAACAAATACATTTCATGAACCGGTGAACATTACACTGGGTTACACCAACAGCAGATGCACTGCTCAAAAACAGCATTCTGAGTCTCATGTGTGTTTCTGGTCCCACATGGTTTACCTGTTATGAAACGAGTGATGGTCTGGATGTGATTTTGAGGCCAGGAGCCGTCTGGATTCGGGGACCAATCACAGCGTCAGTGAGCTTCACATATTTAGGCAGAGAGAAACAGGCCGACATCTGCACATGGGGACAGGAAGACTTTTCCTAAGAGACTCCAGGAGGTATTTTTAGTGCCTTGAGAGGCTATTATTGTAATTTGCTCTGTCTTCCTCCACCACACGAGAGAAGCCAGATGATTGACAGTCCACCAGATGCAGGATTCCCAGGTTACCACAACTTTTGAACCAAATAACTACTTGAATAATTTACCAAATAATAACTTTTCAATTGTTTTGTGGACTTGCTGTCTATTTCTGTGTCCTAATTTGCATACCATCTGTCCTAAATAGTATATTTGCTAGTGGTTGGTATATTATATTGTCCTAAATCATTAGCATTCCAATTATTTCATATTTTATTGTATGTCACACATTTCCATTGTAATAGACAACAGTAATATCCCTTTTTATTTTTACTTTTTACTCGTCTTAAAAAAAAGACAGTTGCTGATAAGACTAAATTAGGTTTTCGGGGACATTTAACATCGTACTACTAATCACTCCCTTATCCACTTTTACATCCTCAATGTGTTCACAATCACGCTTGTTCAAACTATCCTAACTCAACCTTTCAGGGAAAATGTTTTTTAAATAGACTGAAATCCCCATCAGACGTTTACCGACGGTGACACTGAAGACATGTGATCATGACATTTAGCTTTTTACTTCATAAAAGCCGAAGATTATCACAATTGACAAAGCGTGTACCGCCTGCTACAGAAATGACTTCTATTTAATGAATAAATACAATTAGAATAGTAAGACACTATTGCACTATTACCAATCAAATTCATGGAACAGAAGTTGCATCTGAATTGGTACAATTACACCTGCATAACATTTTCATATTAATTTAACATTTAAACATTAACGTTATATTCACGGAATCATTTATTCAACCAGTTTGTTCAAAGTAGCCGATTCATTTAATAACGAAACATGGCCGAATTAGCAAAGAAACAGTTTAAAATGTAATTTAATATGAACTTCTTGTTTATTGAACGTTTGTATAAATCAATATAATTTGCCATCACGCTAATATTCATGAAAACAGCTTTCTTGCTCTTGTGATATTGCTTAATTATATTCTGTTATATTTAAAAAAAAAACATATTTTTGTGGGCATTTATATTAATTTTGAGCATTTGTGAGACGATGCTGCATTGATTTTGAACCCGGCAGCACAGTAACAAAAGAAATCACATTACAAAGAAGTTAATGATTGCATTTTAAGCAGTAAGTTTTACATCGAATCACATTAATGATGTTAAATCTGACAATGCACCGGCAATTTAGTGATATCCTTGCAGTTGTGGTCTTGACTGGTCTTAAGATAAAATCCCGAGTCCTCCAAGTCCGAAGAGAAATGCAGTCGAGACCAAGGGTAGACCAAGGGTGCTTCTCAATTCTTATTTGTGCATCCTCGTTTCCTTTCCTCGCTTATCTCCACCTCTTCAGGATACGAGGGAAGGACGCAAAGACGGAGGAATTGAATCAAGTGAAATATATCCTCACTCCCTTTAGAGTCACTTCAAATGACTCTACACCGCTGGATTTAGTTTGCACATCGGGATTCTTGAACATTAAAGATAACTATTTATATTGTAATAGTTTCAACCCCTACAAAATACCACATTTGTCCATATTTTTTTTAACCCATTTAAGCCCACCGGCAACTATAGTTGCAGCAATGTATAGTTGTAATTTTCCTTTTGTAAGTATTTTTCTAGATAGTATCCATGTTTTATATCTCAATGACACGAAAGAAAACAACCAAATAAAGGATTTAAAAAGAAAAAAAAAAGTTATTAACTTCCTTCCTGTCACAATGGACTGCCAACTTCCTACCCCTACTTACACGTAGCATAGCGAAGGCAAACCCTCCCAAAGAAAAGTTATTTTCATGGTACTAATAAGATTTTTTTGTTGACATATATCTACATAATCGTGAAGGTCTCTAGAATCATCCAAACAAAACAAATCTTACAAGAGATCTAAAGTTTTTTTGTATACTTAGTCTAAAGTCCAAGCGGCAACTAGTTTGCCAGTGGGCAAATTACTTGTAAGTGGATATAATGGGGAAATGGGGTATACTGTGTTAACAGGTTAATAAATCAAGATTTTGGGTCTTGTTTAGTGCTTTTTGCTTTCATAATATCCCACCTAAAACATAACTTAACCCTTTAACTGACATCTCTACTGTACAGTAGACCTTAATTCGATAGGGAAAAATTTCATTTTATGGTATGTCTTGTAAGGGCCAAAATATTGAGGATCCTTCATCCAGTTTGGAATGGATGCATTTCATTCTAATCGATCAAGGACCCTCATTCATTTTATGACTAGTAGCTTATGATTCCATTATAATGAGGAAATTCAGAAAAGTAATGAGTTTACATTTACATTATTATATGAAATCACCTACTACAGTCAGCCATTGAATACTATGGGACTATTTATTTTTGTTAGATAGATGTTATTTTTTCGTCATTATATTAATTTATTTTCATTGAACTTTTTGATACACAATGCCCTGATAGGGCAACTCAATGGCTGAACTTTGTTCTGCACTATGTTCCACCACTTTAAGACTTTTGTTGTTGTTTTACGATATTTGTTGTTTGTTGTATTTTCATATTCAATAGATAAGATAGATGCAGCTTTTTTGAGTTTGCATAGAATGTTCTTCGACTTTTATACATAATAAATTTGTTTGTGAATAAAGATTGAGCTGTTGAAAGCATTTTGAGTTAGATGCCAAATGTTCTCATCCTAGTCAAATTTGACATTGAAGGGGTGCATACAACATATCTGCCCACCGGCAACTATAGTTGCCACACATTCAAATACGATTTTCAAGAAAAAAAAACTAAAACCTGGGGAAAATAAATGCAGAACATGTTCACATAGGACACTATTAACATGACTATATGCATGAAAGCATTTAGAAAAATTTGGACACAAATAGGTTAATATCACCAATTATTAATAACAACTAATTATTCTCAGTTATTAACAGCTTATTTGTTGTATAGTATTACAGTTTTTCTTTGTGCATTGATATGATTCTGCAACAGTCAGTTGTTATTTGACATTTGTGTCTTGTACATGTAAACATAATAAATAAACTGTGGCAAGATGTGAACGGGGAGGAGAATTTATACGTGCGTTACGTTTAGCCGGTACACCCATGTATCCTCGCTCATGACTCCTCAGGAAGCCTCCTAACTCCTCAATGCAATTAAGAGAATTGAGATGTCCTACAAGATGGCTGAGCTCGGTCGGTTTCCGTGTCATAGGATGGAGGAGCGAGGAAACGAGGAAGGATATTGAGAAGCACCCCAAGAACTTAAAAAAAAAAAAGGTCTTAAAGGGGTGGTTGCATGCAATTTCACTCTTTAAACTTTAGTTAGTGTGTAATGTTGCTGCTTGAGCATAAACAGTATCGGCAAAGTTACAGCGCTGAAAGTTCAATGCAAACGGAGAGGGTCTTTTAAAGTTATGGCAGTTTATTGCCTGCAAAAATGGCCGGTTTGGACTACAACAAGCTTCTTCCCGGGTTGGTGACATCAAACCCTTGCTATTAACATAAACACTGCCCCTGTGAACACGCAGCAAAGTGGGCGAGGCCACGTCGCCGTCATTACGAAAGAGAGAGAGCTGTTGCAGAACTACAAACTACATTTGGCCATCTAACCAATCTAAGACCATTGCGTTTTTCGGAGGGATGGGCTTCACAGAAGCAGGAAGCAAACGAGCCGTTCAAAGGAGAGTGGAGACAGCGGTGTGGAATAAAGGTCAAATAAATTTTAAAAAAAAAGTATTAAGACATGTTATACTGCACCCCATAAACACAACCAAGCCTAGGAAAAAACCATGGAACCACCCCTTTAAGACCAATCTCGAGATCAAGACCGCACACTAAAACATTCTATAAAAAGACACAAACGGACGGTTTATGGAACAGAAAAAATTCCTTTTATTGTGATTTCACCAAGAACAGTTTATGATCTGGGTCTCTCCTTCTTGCCTTTGTACAGAGCCAGAAGAGAAACGTTGGCCACCTTCACCACCTTGAAACGAACACCAGGGATATCACCCACGGCGTGTCCCTTACGACCGAATCCTGCCACCAGAACCTCATCGTTTTCCTGCAACAAGAGAAATCAAGCACTGTAATCTCAAATATAGCGAATGACGTGCTGCTTCACGTCAACATGACATGACTTTGCGTTAACATACACGCCACTTTCTAAAGCCAAATGGCGTGTTATCTGTATGCATTGAGCTATCCGCGTGTATGTCTACGCCGTGTGATTCCGCGTGTATGTCTACGCCGAAACTAACCATTATGTGTGTGTGTGTGTGTGTGTCCCCACAATGTAAATGGATTTATAAACAGATTTAATTTTTGAAAATGCAGAATGTTTCTTGTGATGGGTAGGTTTAGGGATAGGGGCAGTGTGTGTGTGCGTGTGTTATGGGTAGGTTTAGGGGTAGGGGCAGTGTAGGGGGATAGAATGAAACGGCGTTGATAAACACGCTAAAAAACGATTGTGCGTCTTGATTAGGGTTGGGTACCGTTCACATTTTAACCGTATCGGTACCCAACAATACCTTTTTTCAGTAGTTTTAGGATGTTTTCATAAATAACTAAAGAACCTATAAGTAATTTATAAAAGTGTTATTGACATTATGCCAGAGCTGCCCTGGTCGCTGTCTGCCATTGTCTGTGTTGTTTGATTACTGTAATATGCTGCTCAGCTGAGCTTTATATGGTTAAAATTAAAATAAGAAAAATTTTTTTTTTTTTTTTAACTTAAAAAAATTACGTTTTAATCATTTATTATTATTACATTAGTGTGAGTATTATTATTACATTGAGACGTGTCTAAATTCTACTTTACAACTAATTTATTTGTCAAGTTAGCCGAACTTTTATTTTGACGGGTTGCCGTGAAGACCTTTGAGTTTGTGTTTATGATATGACGGTAGTTTTTCCTCAAATGAAAAGGTAAAATGCTCATAAAGTGACTCTGAAGATGACTTTCGTGCGTTCATGTCCTTATATGAGAGGCAGAGATGGAAACATGCGACCGTCACGCACGATTCTGAGTGAGTGTGTGTTTGAGGTAAACCCATAGACTGTAAAGCACATCTATGGCATTCATTCGCACAGAGACACACATTATTCGTATTTAAATGGTCTTTTCGTGGTTTAATATTTACAGACACTAGTCTATATCACAATATGCGTTCTCAGGTACCGAAATTTGGAACCGATTGATTTAATGTGAATCGGTACTCGGTAGTACCGACGTAATTCGGTTGGTGCCCTTAAAAGTACCGAGTTCGGTACCCAACCCTAGTCTTGATAGCACCCCAAAATGGCATATGAATTTAGATCAGTCTGCTTCACGTGCATAAATCCAACGTACCTCAATGAAGTTCAAGCAGCCGTCGTTGGGCACGAAAGCTGTGATCTTCTTGCCGTTCTTGATCAGCTGGACCCTGACGCACTTCCTGATGGCAGAGTTGGGCTGCTTGGCTTCAACACCACTGTCACGACAAACAGAACGTTAACGTGTATTACAAAAAGTCAACCCACATATTCATCATTGCCTCGATGAACGTCAAGCCTTACACTTTCTCAAGCACGATGCCTTTGGCGTGAGAAGCTCCACCGAAGGGGTTGGCCTTCAGAGCGGTACCCAAATGAGCCTTCTTGTACTGTTTATCATGCCATTTCTGCTCGCGGCGGTGGTTCCGCAGTTTTCTAGCAGTACGCAGTCCACGACACTTGCCTAGGGGAGGAAACAGGGAGAAGGCGTAAGAAAAAGAATCAGTTTTAAGTTGTTAATATGCCCACCATTAAAGGGACAATATCTAATTTTTCACCGCTAGATGTCACCTATTCAAAACAAAGGCGTAGCTTGATGATACCCGGGTATCACTGAGCTTTTATTGTTATAATGTTAGTCTGTGCTTTCGATCGGTATGACTGAGACACTTTTTCACACTGATGTGAGAGATCGATATTAGCCGGTAAAACATGGTACTCGCGGTAAATCAAGAACACCAGATTTAAACAGACTGTGTCGAGGTGGAGAACTATGGTTTGTTTCTGTCCATGAATGATCCAAACAGTGTCTAATAAAACACATCATATATTAAAGCAGCTTTGGCGTTTCCATGGTTTCTACAAAATATAACTGGAAATTGGACGGGTGTTATGTCATTGATAGGCGACGCACGGTCCATGTCCTGGTTAAAATGCTGATTTCTCTGGATTTAAACATTCTTGGAAAAATTTGGGATAATGTAAATACTAGTCAACAAAATATATAACACTGTTCTTGTGATTTTTGGATATTTTAGTCAAAATATCTTACATATTGCGCCTTAAACATCCATGAATCATTTGCAATTGTAAGGAAATATACTGGACCTATAATAAGCAATATAGTTATATATAAAATTCACTGTTTGTGGTACAGGGTTTCTTTTACGTCCACATTTACACTACAGATGCCGTTCATCACTTGAGCTTCAAGATGCTCATCAACTGTAATGGCGTCTTAAATAACCCTAAATAAACCCACGTTGCCGTGATTTTAAAGCAGAAAAATTAAAAACATAAGTGTATATCAAAACGCTGTTTAATATTGTGAATTAAAGTGTACATGGAGATGATCTCAGGGTTAGTGTGTGTGCAGCTCATGGCCGCTACACGATGCCTCCATTACAAAACACAAAATAGCTACAAAAACGGCTTCATAGCGATCGCCAGTGTGTCTAACCCGAGACATGAACCTTTTACCGACATGTAAACCCAGATAATTGTGAGGTAAAATCAAATATTAAAGCGTTTTGTCAAGTTTTACTGTCGCCTCACACGTACCCATGATCGCGTGCTCTGAGTCCGGACAGGAAAGAACGATCACGTGACGCTCTGCGCAAATGACTGCTGGAAGGACCCCACGCTACGGGTAGACAAAGCGAGCGCCTGTGCGAAAGGATGCGAGTTTTCTTTTTTATACGTCTATTTGAATGATTTGAATGACGAACAAAAAATGTAATATATATTTATTTGGTTTATTTTACTGTCATTCAAGCCTAAATGTCTTCTATCTATCTATCTATATATCTATCTATCTATCTATCTATCTATCTATCTATCTATCTATCTATCTATCTATCTATCTATCTATCTATCTATCTATCTATCTATCTATCTATCTATCTATCTATGTTTTGTCATTATATCAATCCCTCCGTCCATTCGTCTATCCATCCGTTCGTCCATCCATCTATCTATCTATCGTTCTGTCATTATATCCATCCATCCCTCCATCCATTCGTCTATCCATCTATCCATTCATCCATTCGTCTATCTATCTATCTATCTATCTATCTATCTATCTATCTATCTATCTATCTATCTATCTATCTATCTATCTATCTATCTATCTATCTATCTATCTATCTATCTATCTTTGTTTTGTCATTATATCCATCCATCCATCCCTCTGTCCATTCGTCCATCCATCCGTTCATCCATCCATCTATCTATTGTTCTGTCATAATATCCATCCATCCCTCCATCCATTCGTCTATCCATCATCCATCCTTTCTTTTTTCTATCTATCTATCTATCTATCTATCTATCTATCTATCTATCTATCTATCTATCTATCTATCTATCTATCTATCTATCTATCTATCTATCTATCTATCTATCTATCTATCTATCTATCTATCTATCTATCTATCTATCTATCATGTGCACAGAAGCAGTGTTGTTGTGCAATGTAGGTCACACACACATGCAAAATAATGCAGGGACAGACTAGTTTCGACCTTCTGCCACAGTTCACAATCAATGCCATTGTCTTATGCTCGTTAATTATGCGGTTAATTGGTTCAGTGTATGGATCAGTGGTTTATAACTCCTGCTGGTTTGTGTATTACTGTGTCAGCAGCACACGCTCTCTGACCGGGCGTGGCCGTGTCGCCTGATCGACCCGCCCACCGGACGCGGATTGGCCGCCGCGCCTGTCAATCATCGGCTGAGGTCGCGCCTGTTATCCAGGCAGATTATGAAGCAGCAGCGTTCAGCATCATCTCTGGCAGACTCATCTGGATGTATACATGGCATCAACGTGGCGCCCAATGTCTCTTGCGTTATTTTCCTTTGTTTTCCTGCAGATATCCTCGTCTTATGAGCAGCTGTCTGCCTTTGAGGAAGGGAGGTGAGTGAATCATTTTGAAATAATAAGCCAGAGACGTGGTATTTTATGCATCCCGTTTATTCGGATGGTGAAACCAGAAACAAAGACTGTATATTATGAATCTATTATGCATTTATCAAGCGTTTATGGGGTCGAGACAAACTAGTGCTGGCATCCTTTGTCCACCCTGACACTGTGTCTGCATTGAGACTCAACTGAAGGGCTCTTGCAGTGAAACACAAGAGGAAATCCATCGGCATCAGTTTACAGGGCAAATCCATATTTGCTACTA
>JARQWZ010000856.1:80000-160000 GCA_033150135.1 Gobio occitaniae
CATAGATAGAAAGGATGGATGATGGATAGATGAATGGATGTATGGATAGACCAATGGACGGAGGGATAGATAGATAGATAGAGATAGATAGATAGATAGATAGATAGATAGATAGATAGATAGATAGATAGATAGATAGATAGATAGATAGATAGATAGATAGATAGATAGATAGATAGATAGATAGATAGATAGATAGATAGATAGATAGATAGACGAATGGATGGATGGATTGACGAAGGGATGGATGGATAGGCGAATGGACGGAGGGATAGATAGATAGATAGATAGATAGATAGATAGATAGATAGATAGATAGATAGATAGATAGATAGATAGATAGATAGATAGATAGATAGATAGATAGATAGATAGATAGATGATGGATAGACGAATGGATGAATGGATAGATGGATAGACGAATGGATGGAGGGATGGATGGATATAATGACAGAACGATAGATAGATAGATGGATGGATGGATGGATGGATGGATGGACGAACGGATGGATAGACGAATGGACGGAGGGATTGATATAATGACAAAACATAGATAGATAGATAGATAGATAGATAGATGGATGGATGGACGAACAGACAGATGGATAAACGAATGGATGGATGGATATAATGACAGAATGATAGATGTATAGAAAGAATGGATGGATGGATGGATGGATGGCAGGTCTGATGTTGTTTACAGGGCAGGTAAATAAACAGATCCTCCCCTACATGGACAAGGGCAACAGTACAGGGTCACAATCTTCTGCTGCGCTGTGGGAGTCCTGAGGTGATAAATGAGTTTATATTGGCGTGACAATGCACAAGAACAACAAATACATGCATTTATTATTGAAAATCATTAGTTACAATTATATTAAAGGGGTCCTATTATGCCCCTTTTTACAAGATGTAAAACAAGTCTCTGATGTGTGTGTGTGTGTGTGTATTTGAAGTTTTAGCTCAGAATATCTCACAGATAATTTTTTATAGCATGTTAAAATTGTCACTTTTTGAGGGTGAGCAAAAACGTGCCGTTTTTGTGTGTGCCCCTTTAAATGCAAATGAGCTGCTGCTCCCCACCCCCTTTCTAGAAGAGGGCGGAGCTTCAAGTGTTAGCAGGTCAGATTACCTCACACACACACTGAAAATGTCAGAAACTGTTCAGCCTTTTATGTTAAAACCGGAGTCGGACAATAATGGAGAGACTCAAGAAGAAGTGACAACATGTAGAATGAGACAGTTGATGAATTTATGAGTTAACCATCTTCAATTCCTCGATTAGCATATCCTGTCATGATCATCTATAAACCGCTCATGTGGGAACTGCTGTAAGATGAGCCAGAGAATATCTGCTGCATGAAGAGAGAAAAGGGATAGTTTAGTTTATTTACGGTTATAACTTATATTGTCATATTGCTTTATGACACACTATTGCATTTGTGTTCGTACTGTATTGCAATAAATGTGAAAGACGGACGACAGCTTGAGCGACTCTCAAATGTGCTCGACTACAACAACTCTTCCTCTTCTCTACATGGCCTTTGTTGTGTGTTCCCGGGGTCGGTTTATGTAAATTTGAGGGTTTGTGATGTCACTAACCCATGAAGAAGCTCGTTGTAGTCCCTACCAGCCGTTTGTTGTAGTCCTTAAAAAGACATTTCTCCTGGAAGTAAAAATCTCCCTTTGCTTTGAACTTTGAGCGTCGTAACTTTGCAGATGTTGCTCAAACAGCGACACACTCGCTAAAGTTAAAAAAAGTGAAATCATAATCAATCACCCCTTTAAAGAAACATTCATCAAAGATACACTATGTAGAGGTTACAAACAAACCATGCATTTAGCGGAAGAACATTGTTTTGGTTGTGCTTCGGCTCTGTGCGGATGAATCTGATGATCATACTTCTCATAAAACATTCACTGCTAGTCTTCAGAGATATAACCAGTTTAGATGGAAAGGATCTCAAGCTGAGACGTTACTGTAGCTTTACTCATTAATAGACACGCTACTTCCTTAAATAAACTCCAGCACAGCTACAACCAATGAAATGAGCTTCACAACAGATGATGCTTTACAGCGAACTCTGTTATGGTGCCACACCGGATGCAAATGACGCGATTCACGCGAGTGATGTTAATGTTAAGTCAATGCAAAGACGCGAATAGACATTCTGCGGCGCGATTCGCGCGAATGACGAGTTGAAAAATGGGAACTTTGGCGGATATTCGCACCGAGTTAACCAATCAGGAGCTTGCTCTAGTAGTGACAACAATGAGGAGAAAATCTGTATATTAATATCGGGTTCAGACAATATGATTATCACAGTGATAACATTAAATGACATGAAACACAACCTAGTCTCTTTTTGTTAAATGCAAGTTTATGTTTGATCAATAATACAAAAGTATAAGTAAAAGGTATAATAAGCTACACATGAAATAAAGCAAACAATTCAGTCAAACATTCAAAGTCAGTGCTAGTAAGCTAACGTTACAACTGTAACATACAGTTATAGCCTAAAAATAAAAAAGTAATGAAACTTCACTTTGCCCTCAGCCTAAACGATTTGTCAGGGAACAAATTATAGATCCATGAGACCAAAGATCGGCCGTTACATAAACACAAGACGAATTATAGCTGGAGACGCCACAGAGACATCAGAGCCAGTGGCAGACGGCAGAAGGACTGGCCGAGGAAAGGCTGCTCTCGCCGGGGTTAATGAGCGCTGCTGATCCACTGGAGCTCACAACTCTGAAAACGCCAGATAAAATGTTCAAATAGCCACTCTTTATATAAATAAACCACAGATTTGAGCTTTAAACAACTGCATTATCGCCTGAAAAAGTCTTAAAACTACGTTTTGTCACACATTAACAGTAGATTTTAAAAAATAAAACGTGTAAACACAGCCCATGTCAGCCATTTCTCAACGAGATGAGCCGCTGGCCGAAGCCCCGCCCATGACACGAATTCGCATCTGTTGTGAAGTGAATGTCACGCGCGAATGAAGCGAGCAAACTCAAAATGTTCAAGCGTCCAACTTCGCGCGAATAGCACAAATTATTTGCGTCCGGTGTGAAAGCTACATTAGAGAGACACATATGACAGTTTATCTGTTCAATAAAACTCCTCACACACCTGTTGAGTAATAAAACACCATCATCTCCGCGTCACTTTTACAACATTTCAAATCCCTCAGATCTCTCCATCTCTCCGATGTTGATTCTTGTTTTATTACGAGCTCTGTCTCTCTATCATCTGACTCTCCTCTGCCCGGCGTTTGTTGATTCTCCGGAGGTTGGAGATTTAGCAGCTCCATGTCAACCTCGTTGTGACAACTAACCTCTGACCTCCCACACCCCACACACACACACACACACACACACACACACACACACACACACACACACACACACTCAACTAACCTCTGACCTCCCACACCAGACACACACACACTCAACTAACCTCTGACCTCCCACACCAGACACACACACACACACTCAACTAACCTCTGACCTCCCACACCAGACACACACACACACACACACACACACACACTCAACTAACCTCTGACCTCCCACACCAGACACACACACACACACACACACTAGACACGTGGCAAAGCAGCCGGAGAAACGTTACTCTATTTACGGATATGACGAGACTTGCATAGAGACAGAGCGACACGCGTCATAATCTGAAGACCACGTCCACCGGGGGGAAACAATCCAACGCTCTCCATTGACTTTGTATTGCGTGAAGCGCCTCCTTGTGATTTATGACTAATAACAAAAAACTGAACAATGTCTAAAAGCGGATATGTGACAAAGTGTACAGCAAACAAGCTAAACAAAACCCAGAACCCAAAACGCAGAAGTTTTTATAAGCTGTTGACCCAAAAAACGAGCGTTTAAGGACACAAAAGTGTATACAGGCCATTGAGACAGAGCGCGACATGTTATATTACACTGAGAACTACACACACTAGAGGGGAACGTAATCAGAGACAGGAAATATCATATATGAAACTGACATTTGGATATTTGACTTAAAGGTCCCATGGCATGGCATTTTTTTACTATTTTATAATGTTTCCTGAAGTGTACTTATATTATTAGTATGATTTTTACATCATAAATTAGAAATAAAAGGCATTTTTCTATTCTGATATTAGCCCTCTGGCTTGAATGCTCTGTTTGAAGGGGCGTGTCTGCTGTGAGACTTCAGTGAAAACGCCCACTGTTGTGATTGGCTGACATCTTTGCATTTGAAATGAGTGTTAGATCTTGTGGCGGAGGGGGCGTGGTTTAGAGGCAGAGAGAGATGGACTGGGCACTCGCGGAGCAGAGAGACGGAGAGCTGGGGAAAGATAGCTGAGAAAGTTATATTGTGCTGAGTTGTTGTCAGCGCGAGTTTATTTTGTTTGTATCTGAGAGTTCTGAATAAATACGAGTCCCAGTCACGCCGACCCTGTCTTCTTCCTCCTTATTCTACGAATTTTGTAACATGTGGAACCCCTCTCGAATACTTTCTTTACCATCACAGCCGTCGAGATGAACGATTCGTCAAAGTGTTGACTATAGCATTATTATACAGAAAGTCTGTGCGAACTTGAATGATTAGCTACACGTCAGAAATCACTGATCACAGATCAGGCATTTATGAACACTGTTACTCACTGTTTGTCGCGGTGCTGTCGAATCCATATGGTAAAGTCTGTTTGTAAAGCCTGTGCTGACATCACGACTGATAAACTGAATCCATTTTCTCCTAATTATCTGGGCGGGCAAAGCCGAGGAAGGGGAGGTAACCTTTTCTCGTATGATGGCATATGGGGAAGAAGCTTAAAGCAGCACAAACGCTCCAGGAAAAGTTCCACACTGAACTTTGATCACATCACTATGAGCATTAGTACTACTGATCGAAAAAACGACTAATTCTTCTCACGCCATAGATTATTAATGTGCACTCGATCCAAGTAGAGCTGCAACCTGTGCTAAAGAAAACAGTGTATTTGTTATCTCTTCTGCTTCATCTGTCATTCTCACGTCTTACTTTGATCCCTGACCGACATTATGATCCAGCTCCGGTCAGACTGACCCGTAATCAGCTTGAGAAGCAGGTTAAGCCCATCGCAGCAGCATTACACAGTGCTTAGACGTTTAAACGCTTCATCTTTGAGTAATCTGTCCTGCTGTTGAAGAAATCAGAACATACAGCACATTAGATCTCTTGTTTCTCCTAGACAGCAGTAAGGAGAGCAAATTGAGACATTTTCTGCTGATCTCAGATGTTTCTCCTGAGGAAAAAAAAGGGCATTGCTGCGAAAAACACCCTTTTTTAAGAGTGTAGAGTTTCAGAAGAATCTCAAAAATTGATCGGAGATGCTCTCCACATGATTTTATATCTCTTGCCGTGTTATTTTATGTCTGTATTTATTTGTCTTGAGGCTTTTTCAGGAGAAACATCTGAGGCTAAGTTAGGAAGAGCAATAGGATTTTCCTACGGCAACAAAGCAAAGCGTAAAAAGTGACTTGAAAGAGAGTTGGTCTCACTTCACGGATGGTGACGTTTCAGCAGTGACTCACAGCATCAAAGCCTCCGTTTTCTCATTCATATTCATAACATGCGAAGATCATATCTGCAGTTGAGACTGACTGAATCCAAATAGATAAAATGATTTCTGCTAAATGTTTATGATGGTAGATTAATAATGCACACTGCAATTCTCATATTTTCAGCTCAGACGATGCGCCGTCCCAAGACATCAGCATTCAAGAAAGTAAGTTGTTTTGATAAATGTCAGAATGAATATCTTTGCAGTATTTAACCCTTTAAACCCTTTCGTCTGGTTGATAGTTCATATTTTTAAGCACATAAAAGCCTTTTAGTGTAAAAACGTCCACCTTCAGCAATGAATTAACTTTGATATTGTTAGTTATATTTCAAGATGAACACGTTTGGACTGAAGCAACTTAGGTTTGCTTGATTATCCAAAGATAATTTTTTAGAAAAATCATGTTCAAATGTGAGTATCAAATATGATCATCAGGCTTTATAGGAAGGTTTATTTGTTCATCTCTCAATCATCATTGTGTTGTATCGCATTATGTTATGTAACTATAAAACTAATCATTTAAATATCATCTTGCTAAGGCATATTATTGGGAGATATAGAGTGAAGACTGATATTAATATGCATTTTATGTTAGTAGTCTTATACACTTATAAAGATCATTGAACATTACAAGCAACAGAAATTCATCACACTTTTTGACAATATAAATATCATATTTTTGCATATTTTCCCCCGATATTCTCACTATATCAAGAGCCATAAATGCCTAATGTGTCAAATATGATTTAAAAAAAAAAACATGTAATTGAAAAACTGTCTAAACTAATATTTCATATATCAGGTTTTACAGGGTTAAAACCTACTTTATACATTGTTTTAGTAAATTAACAGCTGTATATTCAGTGTTTGAATACATATGCAAAACGTCCACCTTCAGCTATGAAATAACTTTGATATTGTTAGTTATTATTTCAAGATGAACACTTTTGGACTGAAGCAACTTAGGTTTTCTTGATTATCCATATATATATATTTTTTTTTTTAAATCATATGATCATCAGGCTTTATAGGAAGGTTTATTTGTTCATCTCACATCATTGTGTTGTATCGCATTATGTTTTAAAACGTCCACCTTCAGCTATGAAATCTTTTATAAAATAAATGTAAGAATAACTTTGATATTGTTAGTTATATTTCAAGAGGAACACATTTGGACTGAAGCAACTTAGGTTTGCTTGATTATCCATATATAATGTTTTAGAAAAATCATGTTCAAAAGTGAGTATCAAATTTGATCATCAGGTTTTTAGGAAGGTTTATTTGTTCATCTCTCAATCATCATTGCGTTGCATCGCATTATATGTTTTAAAACGATGAAACGAATAATTTAAATATCATCTTACTACAGCATATTATTGGGAGATATAGAACGACGACTGATAGTAATATGCATTTTATGTTAGTAGTCTTATACAGTTATAAAGATCATTGATTTACATTACAAGCATACGAATTATCACACTTTTTGACCATATAAATATCAGCATTTGCACCAAAATGCATTTTTTTGTGCATATTTTCCCTCCATATGCCTAATGTGTCAAATATGATTAAAAAAAACATGTAATTGAAAAACTGTCTAAACTAATATTTCATATATCAGGTTTTACAGGGTTAAAACCTTCTTCTATACATTGTTTTAGTAAATTAACAGCTGTATATTCAATGTTTGAATACATATGCAAAACGTCCACCTTCAGCTATGAAATAACTTTGATATTGTTAGTTATTATTTCAAGATGAACACTTTTGAACTGAAGCAACTTAGGTTTTCTTGATTATCCATATATTTTTTTTTTTTTTAGAAAAATCATGTGATCATCAGGCTTTATAGGAAGGTTTATTTGTTCATATCTCAGACATCATTGTGTTGCATTGCATTATATGTTTTAAAACTATGAAACGAATCATTTAAATATCATCTTACTACAGCATATTATTGGGAGATATAGAACGACTGCTGATATTAATATGGATTTTATGTTAGTAGTCTTATACAGCTATAAAGATCATTGATTTACATTACAAGCATCAGAATTTCATCACACTTTTCGACCATATAAATATCAGCATTTGCACCAAAATGCATTTTTATGTGCATATTTTCCCTCCATATGCCTAATGTGTCAAATATGATTAAAAAAAACATGTAATTGAAAAACTGTCTAAACTAATATTTCATATATCAGGTTTTACAGGATTAAAACCTTCTTCTATGCATTGTTTTAGTAAATTAACAGCTGTATATTCAGTGTTTGAATACATATGATATAACTCAATATTTTTTGAAGTATTTTGTTGTGGTGTTTGTGTGCAGAGGGCGATGGCTCGGTGTTTGTGGCTGAAGCGCGTCTCAGACGAGCGCTGCAGGTGAGATGTGTCCGTCTGCCAGCGGAGCCAATGTGACCTTGTGTCGACGCTGGGGTGCAGATTTCCCTCCAACCTCCAAACAAGATGAATTTAATCCTTGACAGACTGCACTGTCTTTGGAAAAACAGATTTCAGATATGCTACATTTTAATCAGGAATTTCATTCTGATTTATGATACGTTACAGTTCCCCAAAATGTCTCTTTCTGTAAACTGTTTTTCATGAGTATTAAAGGGTCACACGTAACACGAGAATGAACCTCATTGGTTCTCGCTGAAGCTCAAACGTGCTGCGTAGATTGTACAATATACACTCACCTAAAGGATTATTAGGAACACCTGTTCAATTTCTCATTAATGCAATTATCTAATCAACCAATCACATGGCAGTTGCTTCAATGCATTTAGGGGTGTGGTCCTGGTCAAGACAATCTCCTGAACTCCACACTGAATGTCAGAATGGGAAAGAAAGATGATTTAAGCAATTTTGAGCGTGGCATTGTTGTTGGTGCCAGACAGGCCGGTCTGAGTATTTCACAATCTGCTCAGTTACTGGGATTTTCACGCACAACCATTTCTAGAGTTTACAAAGAATGGTGTGAAAAGGGAAAAACATCCAGTATGCGGCAGTCCTGTGGCGTAAATGCCTTGTTGATGCTAGAGGTCAGAGGAGAATGAGCCGACTGATTCAAGCTGATAGAAGAGCAACTTTGACTGAAATAACCACTCGTTACAACCGAGGTCTGCAGCAAAGCATTTGTGAAGCCACAACACACACAACCTTGAGGCGGATGGGCTACAACAGCAGAAGACCCCACCGGGTACCACTCATCTCCACTACAAATAGGAAAAAGGGGCTACAATTTGCACAAGCTCACCAAAATTGGACAGTTGAAGACTGGAAAAATGTTGCCTGGTCTGATGAGTCTCGATTTCTGTTGAGTCATTCAGATGGTAGAGTCAGAATTTGGTGTAAACAGAATGAGAACATGGATCCATCATGCCTTGTTACCACTGTGCAGGCTGGTGGTGGTGGTGTAATGGTGTGGGGGATGTTTTCTTGGCACACTTTAGGCCCATTAGTGCCAATTGGGTATCGTTTAAATGCCACGGCCTACCTGAGCATTGTTTCTGACCATGTCCATCCCTTTATGACCACCATGTCCCCATCCTCTGATGGCTACTTCCAGCAGGATAATGCACCGTCACAAAGCTCCAATCATTTCAAATTGGTTTCTTGAACATGACAATGAGTTCACTGAACTAAAATGGCCCCCACAGTCACCAGATCTCAACCCAATAGAGCATCTTTGGGATGTGGTGGAACGGGAGCTTCGTGCCCTGGATGTGCATCCCACAAATCTCCATCAACTGCAAGATGCTCTCCTATCAATATGGGCCAACATTTCTAAAGAATGCTTTCAGCACCTTGTTGAATCAATGCCACGTAGAATTAAGGCAGTTCTGAAGGCGAAGGGGGTCAAACACAGTATTAGTATGTGTTCCTAATAATCTTTTAGGTGAGTGTAGTTACATAGAAAACAGCTATTTTAAATTGTAACAAATATTTCAGTTTTTACTGTATTTTTGGATCAAATAAATGCAGCTTTGGTGAGCATTAAAGACTTCTTACCAACCCCAAACTTGTATGTCTGTTATCTTGTTGTGCTCATGTTTCAGCCGTATGGATGGCAGCTTCACGCTCCTCCACGCAGGAAGTTGCTGCAGTCTCCAGGATTTCTGCCGTACTCTCCTCTGAGTGTGACGTACAACGGCAAGACCTGCATCCTCTTCAGGGCCCGCAAACTGGCCATCAGGTACAGGAATCACAGTTTAGTGGACCTCACAGAGAGAACCTTCAGCCCAGACGCGCCGGTGGACACCAAAGGCTCCTTCTGCAGTAAAGATAAAGCCATGTAAGTTCAGTCGCACAGGTTTTCATGTTTGAATGTTCATTATTTTCCCATATTCTCCTGTCTTCCCAGTCTGTCAGTTACGCTCTGTTTAGTTCCCGTCTCTATGAAGCCCCTCCTTCTGAAAAGCACACTGTGCTCTGATTGGTCTGCTGGATCAGTATGCCGTGATTGGTCAAGCGCTTCGAGAGTGTTTGGGAAATGTCCCACCCCTTACCATAACCATGAGTTTCAACCAAGCAGCCCCTTCCCCAGTTTATCTTGAAGCCAAAACAGAAGTGACTAAAACTGCAGTTCATCGTCTGGCCACTAGAGGCAGACTCCAGAAGGAGCAGAATCTCATTGAGCTCATGTTAAAATGCCCAACTTTACAGCAGAAGAACACATGTTTAATACGTTTACATGTTTACTATTGTGGTTTTGGTCTATACGGCTAATTTTGCCCTTCATGACAACTGTGAGGGGGTGAATTATTTTATAACTCATTCGTTTGCATCAGAGGCGATTCTAGGATTTTCATTCTAGGGAGGCTCAGCCATAGATATACATAATAAAGGCTAGATGTCTTACGGCGGAGTCTCTAACGTCATCACCGGCGGCCATTTTGTCACAGGCAGGGCTCTGTGGTACTTGATGTAAGGCAAGTGATCTGAATGAACACTATCACTCTCATCTCACTGAAATCTTGACGGATTTACAAATGGTTTGGTTTCTTACAAACGTTATTAACGTGGCTATAATTATGGATGCTTGAACAAATTATGAATCATTTTTCATAAGTATGCAGTGTCATAACTACATCTCTGACATTTATAACAAACCAAACAGTTTGAAAATCGGTACAAAATTGAGCAAGTTATGGTTAATTAAAAAGTGCAAGCACCATGAAAACAATGTTATGAGTGAGCGAGCTGCCTGTGACAAGATGGCCGCCAGGTGCAGACGTCGACCTCCATTGGCCAGCAGCGCGCACGAGACATCTAGCCTTTATTATGGATATCTACCCAGTGAGGGTATGAAAAAAAAATGGTAAGACTTTAGGGTCCAATTCTCACTATTAACTAGTAGATTATTAGTATGCATATTAGGATATTGGCAGCTTATTATTGCGTTTCGGGGGCATGGCCCCTCAAAAACATTTTTATTTCTATTGTATGTGCATTTTAAGATGTTCTGAACGCCTAAAAATTAGATAACAATTGCTTGAAAACCATGTCAGTGGGCAGATAAGACTGATAAAGTTTTTCCATTTTTGTCAGTGAAGACAGTAAACACATGTTTAACTGATATATGTTTTATGAATCATTTTCGAAGGCTAACAGGAAAGCTGGGTAACTAAATGTATTAAATTAATTCACAATATGCACACATTCATTACTAATCTTATGCCCAATACAAGCTGAAAAAAGCTGAACTTTTTTTATTTACTGAATGCTACAAATTATATTTATATATATTATAAATGACATTACATAGGCCTATTTCAAATCAAAATGGCGAAATTAGACAAAAGTTGATTAATTTGGCTGAATATTTGTCATTTGTTTAACATTTCTGACTTGAAGCAGCTGTCAAATATGAAACGTTTAGTTTAGCTACTTAACTCGCACTTGACGTCGAGTCCTGCTGCTAAAATTCATGCTCAGCCTCAGCAGCTTCTGTGCGTTCATAAAGCCCGCCTACTCTGATTTGATTGGTTTTCTCAAATATTTTGACATTGACGAGCGGTGACAGACCAATGAGGCTCAGATCATCGCACACACCTCTGCTTCTGACGTGCGCTCTATTCGCTGCCACAGCAGATTGAAGAACACACCGATTAACGCAGATTAAAAAAACGGGACGAAGCCGAATCCTCCCGCCAGTTTCATATGTTTGAAAGGTTAATCACACATTTTTTGGGGGGCTGGACAGAAGTTCAGGGGAGGCCGAAGCCCCCCTAAAAAGGGCCTAGTGATGCCCATGGTTTGCATTATATAAAGCCTTAAAGTTCTGCATAATTAAGGGCGTGGCCACTTTGAGTGACAGGAGGATTGGCGTTTGTCTGCTGTCTGTTAGTCATCACATCACCTCAGCTCCGCCCACGTCCCGCCTCTTTGCCCATTTTCAGTTATTCGGGAGTGACGCGCGGAGCCTGCCAAGATGGCAATGGCCGACTTTAGGCTTCAAAACCACTCTTCAGAATCTAACTATCTAAAGATAATCTAAACTAACTCAACCAGGCCCCGCCCCTTTATTCTGCATATTAATTATTTAAATGAGTAATATTGTGACGGAAGAAAACTCAAGACATATGGAGGCGTTTCAGGGAGTTCTTACAATAAATGTTTGTTCTTGGAGTGTAATAGTATCTGGACATCCTCCTATGTCTTATAAACAAATAACCAGACCAGTCTGACCCAGCTAAGACCTGCAAACCACCTCAGTCTGGTTTAAGAAGTTCTATTGAGAGGAGAGATTTGAAACCTAGAGAGCTTTCATGATAAACTTGATTGATATTTAATCATTTTCTGACGTATTTTGTTCTTCCCCAGACTCAATCTGCGGTTTGGCGATGTGGAAGATCTGAGAGGCCTCTCCATCAGGTTATTTATTATTTTTTTGTGTATTATATAAAGATGCTTTACAGTGATTTTAAGTTAACTGGTGATTTGTAGGCCAAAGCTCCATTAACTGTGGTAAAATCACTGTAAAGTATGGCTCACGTGACTTATTGCCACCATTTGTATTAATATTCTGATATTTTAGTATTCTTAAATTAATATTGACATCCTGTAAAACGTTATAAAGAGGCAGTCAGTCCCAAAGAGCTCTGGTATTCATTTGAATGAAAACCTCTTTTTAATGTTTTAAACACTCTAAAAAATGCTGGGTTAAAAATAACCCAAGTTGGGTTGAAAATGGACTAACCCAGCAATTGGGTTGTTTTAACCCAGCGGTTGGGTAAAATGTTTGCTTAAAACAACCCAATTGCTGGGTTGTTCTATTTTCAACCCAAATTGGGTTATTTTTAACCCAGCATTTTTTAGTGTGCTGGGTTAGTCCATTTTCAACCCAACTTGGGTTATTTTTAACCCAGCATTTTTTAGAGTGTGCAGGGTTAGTCCATTTTCAACCCAACTTGGGTTATTTTTAACCCAGCATTTTTTAGAGTTTGCTGGGTTAGTCCATTTTCAACCCAGCATTTTTTAGAGTGTGCTGGGTTAGTCCATTTTCAGCCCAAATTGGGTTATTTTTAACCCAGCATTTTTTAGAGTGTGCTGGGTTAGTCCATTTTCAACCCAACTTGGGTTATTTTTAACCCAGCATTTTTTAGAGTGTGCTGGGTTAGTCCATTTTCAACCCAACTTGGGTTATTTTTAACCCAGCATTTTTTAGAGTGTGCTGGGTTAGTCCATTTTCAACCCAACTTGGGTTATTTTTAACCCAGCATTTTTTAGAGTGTGCTGGGTTAGTCCATTTTCAACCCAACTTGGGTTATTTTTAACCCAGCATTTTTTAGAGTGTGCTGGGTTAGTCCATTTTCAACCCAACTTGGGTTATTTTTAACCCAGCATTTTTTAGAGTGTGCAGGGTTAGTCCATTTTCAACCCAACTTGGGTTATTTTTAACCCAGCATTTTTTAGAGTGTGCAGGGTTAGTCCATTTTCAACCCAAATTGGGTTATTTTTAACCCAGCATTTTTAAGAGTGTGCTGGGTTAGTCCATTTTCAACCCAACTTGGGTTAACCCAGCATTTTTTAGAGTGGAGGTTGTTATAGTTAATGTTAGCATATTAAATTATAGAATGCTTTAAAGAATGTTAATAGCTGGCATTTAAATATCTCAGATGGGTCAATATCTTCAAATGTAGCTCATCTGAATCTAGAGATCCTATATTTGTATGTGCTGGTAAATCCACCAATGCACTTCTCATCTAACAGCAGAACTGATTGTAATGGCTTTGCTCTGCAGAGGTAAAGACACGTGACTGTGGCGTATATATATATATGTGTTTATTCCCACAGGCTACAGATGTCAAACACGTTCTACGAGTCGGCGGGACAGAACTGGTTCACTCTGGATAACGTGCACATCCATTACAACTGGACGTCCGAGGCCACGTTCAACGCCACAGATGTGTACGCGCCCTCCACCAGCTCATACCACTGCCAGCACGTCAGCAGCCTGCAGAAGTACGACACGCTGCTGGTGCCCAGCGCCAACACTGACCACGCCGCAAACTGGCACATCACCTTCACTGACTTCCAGGTTGGCAGGCGAACGCTTTCCCTCTGTCCTCCGCTCCGCTGATGAACGCCTCATATTGAGATTGTAGCATCTTGTGCAGTATTTTTAGGCTGTGGTGGGTGTAATGTGGTTACACAAGCTTGTGGTTTGGCATGAGAGCTGCGTCTTTTTTAAAAAGCTCACAGTCCAGAGTTTGTGACTGAACATGCTGAGTTTGAGTGAAATTAAATCCTGTGTAATATGGAATATCAAAAACTATGTGTTATTCTGCTTTGTCTGGATAGACAGAATGATGGATGGATGGATGGATAGACAGACAGAGATAGATGGATAGAGGGAAGGAGGGATGGATGGATAGAATGACAGAACGATAGATGGTGGGATGGATGGATGGATGGATTAGATAGAGGGGGGCTGGATGGAGGGATGGATGGATAGATATATAGTGGGGGGATGATGGAGGGATGGATGGATGGAGGGAGGGATGGAGAGATAGATAGACAGACAGACAGACAGACAGAGAGATGGATGAATGAATGGATGAATGGTTTGGGTGGATGGATTAGATAGAGGGAGGGAGGATGGATGGATGGATGGATAGATAGATATATAGAGGCGGGATGGATAGAGGGATGGATGGAGGGATGGATGATGGATAGAGGGATGGATGGGTGGGTGGGTAGATGGATGAGTGAGTGGATGGATGGATGGATGGATGGGTGGGTGGGTAGATGGATGAGTGAGTGGATGGATGGATGGATGGATGGGTGGGTGGGTAGATGGATGAGTGAGTGGATGGATGGATGGATGGATGGGTGGGTGGGTGGGTGGATTAATGGATGGATGGATGGGTGGGTGGGTGGGTGGATTAATGGATGGATGGATGAATGAATGAATGGATGGATGGATGGATGGATGGATGGATGGATGAGTGGATGGATTAATGGGTGGATGAATGGATTGATGGATGGATGGATGGATGATGGGTGGATGGATGAATGGATGGGTGGGTTGGATGGGTGAATGGAGTGGTGGCTGATTGGATAGATGAGTGGATGGATGAGCAGATGGATGAATGGATGAATGAATGAATGGATCGGTGGGTGGATGGAGTGGTGGTGAGTGGATAGATGAGTGGATAGATGGATGGATGGATGGATGGATGGATGGATGGATGAATGGATGGATGGATGAATGGATGGATGGGTGGATGGATGGATGGATGAATACTTATGCTCTAACCCTCTGCTGTTTTCCCTCAGATCCAGGCGTTTAATGTTCTGTCCAGTAAGTTTGCGTCGGCCAGTGACTGCGCGACCTTCTTCACGCCGGCGATCCTGATGGGTCTGATCACGTCTCTGATCCTCCTGCTGGTGCTGGCCTACGCCCTGCACATGGTGGTGCATCTGAAGCACATCGACCGCTACGAAGAGCACAAGACCACCGTCTACTTCCCTCGCAGCACAGAAGCCGAGTGCACAGAGAAGAACAACCTCTAGGGTCCCGCAGGGGCCGCAGGGGCCGCAGTCACCCCTGTGACTGAGCTCTGGAGCTGAAACACACGGGACTCCCATCCGCACGGGAACCAGGGCTCTCCGGGACTGACTGCACCACGGCACTGACTTCATTGTGGTGGGACAGTGGAAGTCCGAATCAGGAGCATGGGAGGATCTGGACATATCGGCCAGTTCTCACCCAAAAAAACCTAGGAATTAGACATTCAGCGTCAGGATTCATGAGCGAGATGTTCGAATGCGATTCCAAATAGCACAATAATCAATATATCTTACATTTGCATCGTCTGTCTTAGCTAAGGACCCGTTTACCTTCAGTACTGATGCTTCTTTAAAGTCAACATGAAGTGTGTTGCAAACTTACCTTTGTAATATGAGATATTTGCACATATGCATGTAGAAAAAGTTAATTTTTTTTCCATCTGGAGATGATGCACAACAATACAATGAAATCAAGAAACATTGATTTTCATGTTGACTTTGAAGTTTTAAAGGAACACGCCGTCTTTTTGGGACTTAGCTTATTCACCGTATCCCCCAGAGTTAGATAAGTCCATACATACCATTCTCACGTCTGACGCACCCACCGCTAGCTTAGCTTAGCACAAAGACTGGAGGTGAATGGCTCCAACTAGCCTAGCTTAGCACAAAGACTGGAGGTAAGTGGCTCCAGCTAGCCTAGCTTAGCACAAAGACTGGAGGTGAATGGCTCCAGCTAGCCTAGCTTAGCACAAAGACTGGAGGTAAGTGGCTCCAGCTAGCCGACTGCTCAATAAGTGACAAAATAACACCAACATTTTCCGATTTACATGTTGTGATGTGTATCCGCTTGTAAAGTCGTTTCTGGGTCCAAGCCTCAACTTGTTTCACTTGAGAATGCAATCAACGGCCGTTTATGAGCGCTATTTATTTATATTAAACATCAAACATTTTAAAAAGTTAAATACTTACAGTCTACACAACAGTCTCTGTGCTCACAGCGTCACAGACATTCATATTTTAACGATTTATAAAAGATTAATCACTGTCTGGCCATTTGGATTTTTGGTATGGAGATAAAGGTTATGATTATAATTTTTTTGTAGTATTACACCACATTGTGTTCATATGCAGAATAAAGAGGTGGGGCCTGGTTGAGTTGGTTAGTAGTGTGTTGAAACTGGCGGTTATGGTAAGGGGCAGGACATTTCACTCAAAGAGCTTGACCAATCACAACGTCACTATTCCTCATTTAAATAATGAATATGCAGAATAAAGGGGCGGACCTGGTTGAGTTAGTTATTAGTGTGTTGAAACCATAGACTGTAAAAAATGGACATAGTGTCCGTGGCGTCACCCATAGGATTCTGAAGAGCAGTTTTGAAGCGTAAAGTAGTGTCGAGCTGGCCGTCGCCATCTTGTCAGCGCGTCACACCCAGATAATAGAAAATGGGCAAAGACGCGGGACGTGGGCGGAGCTGAAGTGACGTCATGACTAACAGACAGCAGACAAACGACAATCCACCTGTCACTCAAAGTGGCCACGCCCTTAATTATGCAGAACTTTAAGGCTTTATATAATATAAACGAATGAGTTATAAAATAATTCACCCCCCTCACAGTCGTCATGAAGGGCAAAATTAGCCGTATAGACCAAAACCACAATTTGTCCCAGACTGTAAACATGTGTTCTTCTGCTGTAAAGTTGGGCATTTTAACATGAGCTCAATGAGATTCTGCTCCTTCTGGAGTCTGTCTCTAGTGGCCAGTCCATGAACTGCAGTTTAAGTCACTTCCGTATCGGCTTCAAGAGAAACTGCAGGAGGTCCCATGAGTGCAGCGGCGCAATGATATTACGCAGTGCCTGAAAATAGGCTAACTTCCGTCAAAGGCCCTGTCCCAAATGGCACCCTAAACTAAGGTGACCAGATTTCTGAAATGGAAACCGGGGACATTTCCTATTTGAGTGGTCAAAAATATCACAAAAATCTAATTTGTTATTATCCTTTAATTAAAAAAACAGGGACAATAATTGTTTTGTTGTTGCTGTTGTTGTGGGCTCCCTATATTATTATTAACATTAATAATTATTATGATTTAGTTTGATTATTGGGATTTTTGGTCTGGATTTAATACAACTCAACGCACCCACAAAAAAACAAAAACAATGAACAGTTAATAGTAACCATTGTAAATAACAAGCAGTTCAAAACAATATTATAACATGACTTAACAAAAACGCATTACAAAAATAAAACAACATAAATATGATAAATTAAACTATTTAACAAATATTTTAACATTTCATAATTGTATTTAATATTTTAATTTTCACAAGTTTATGCTATAAATTATTTTTTACGTCAAATGTTTTGTTATGTTTGTGCTTGAAAATACCTCTTTCTATGCTTATTGGTCTTGTTGTTTTGTATTTTAGGCTTTTTTATATTTAAGATGTATGGTAATCACTGTAACGCCGCTTTGACTACCGCGTAATATCATTGCGCCGCTGCACTCATGGGACGGCTCAAAGTTCCTTGATTATTACGCAGGAATGAGAGTAAAGTTCCTAGACATATCGGCCATTTTCTGTCGGTCTTAGTACACGATGTAACTACACACATCACATGTAAATAGGAAAATGTTGGCGTTATTTAGTCACTTATTGAGCAGTAGGCTAGCTGGAGCCATTTACCTCCAGTCTTTGTGCTAAGCTAGGCTAGCTGGAGCCATTCACCTCCAGTCTTTGTGCTAAGCTAGGCTAGCGGTGTGTGTGTCAGACAGAGTTATGGCACGGAGATGAGAATGGTGTGTATGGACTTATCTAACTCTGGGGGATACGGTGAATAAGATAAAGTCCCAAAAAGTTGGCATGTTCCATTAAACTATGAATAAACCGTTATGATAGTGTAATATAGTTTTAATTTGACTATCAATGAAAAAAGGAATGCATTTCCCCCTTGAATAGAAAAGTACTATTGGTGCAAAACATAATAAAACATACGGCGTAATGATTTCAATACAGTGTTTAACCAGCAAATATTTTAAGACATTTGCAAAAAAAAATGACATTAATTTGATTAATTTAATTATCGTTATGGTATTTTTGTGTAGATTGTTTGTTAACTTGTATTTATGATTTCATCTTTTGTGTATGATTTGATATGCTGAGCCTTTGGCTGTGATGAAGAGCGTTTTTAATCTCAACAGTGAAGCGACATGACGTCTGTTGTGTAGTGAACATGCTGCATGCCAGTGGCTAGACACATTTCACAACCACAATAATCAGATGGTTTGCGTTTTGTACCATGTACTGTATATTGGTAATAATAATCATAATGTGCTAAATAAGGGAAAATATGTTTTTTTTTTCATGTGCACATGTATTTGGGAACATATTAATAGCTTAACTTTGTTCAGCAGACATTTATGCAGATAAAATGGAGAGATGTGAAATGGGCTATGATGTATTAATATTTGATGATTATTATTGTCCTCTTGGTTGAGTTCAATAAAACCAGCAGCACAGTTGCGTTTCAATATTATTTTGTTTTGGGCAGTAATAGAGGATGATTGAATGGTACAGGTGACTGGGATTATATCAAATACACATTTATCAAATACAATCTATGAGCTCTAAAAGAATAAAGCGTTTGCCAACAGCGCCATCTAGCGGCAGTACAACATACTCAGATATGAGTTTAAAGGAGTCGTTCACCCAAAAATGTAATTTCTGTCATCGTTTGCTCTCCCTTATGTTGTTCCAAACGTGTATGAGTTTCTTTCTTCTGTTGAACACAAAAGAAGATATTTTGAAGAATGTTGGTAACCAGACAGTTTGGTCCCCATTGACTTCCATAGTTTAGTTAGTTCAGTGCGGTCCAACAACTGTTTGTTTACCAACAACTTTCAAAATATAATTTATGTTCAATACTAGAAAAGAAAAAAATGTCATGTTGGTTTAGAAAAGCTTGTAATATTCTGACAGAAATTAATTTTTTTGGTGAACTATCCCTAAGGTTAATTTTGCGATTACGGTTTCGTCATAAATCTTGCTTATAGAAGGGCATTTTAATCTTTTTTTCAATCTTTTTAGATCCTGTACTGTAATATATAGTTTCTTGTAGCTATAAAGAGCCAATTATACAATGAAAAATATGATCATAAATATGTTTATATTAATATGTTTTCTACGTATTATAGAAGCCAACTTTACAGTTAGATGTTATTTATTTTACAATTACTATTATTTACTATTATTTGAACAGTTTCATATTTATTCGTTTGTTTGTTTTTCTCGAAACTTCCACGCAATTCCAAAGAAACAGCGCGAAACCCCTGGTTTAGAGGATAACACGTAAATGGTGAAATAATATTCTAATATAATGAAGTATTAAATAAAAATAAAACAACAACAAATTTAAAACGGAAAGAAATAGATCGAATCTAGTTCTCTGAATAACTAGGTAAGGATAGTTTATAGCCTATTGAGATCAGGGTTTTCGTTACAATTTGTTTTCATAAAAAAAAGGATTTAATTAAGGTGGAATTAAAGAGAACATTTAATTTTATACACAATTCATTGAATCTATTCACCCTCAGGTTGTTACAAATATGAGCTTCTTTCTTGTGTTGGACACAGAAGATATTTTGAAGAATGTTGGTCTCGATTGACTTTCATTGTTTTTTAACTTTCTTTATGGAAGGCAATGGTCAACTGTTTGTTTACCAACATCTTTCAAAATATTCTTTATGTTCAACACAAGGAAGAACTTCATGCAGGTTTAAAAAAGCTTGTAATGTTTAGACCCAATTTTTTTTTACGTCTAAGATTCTTTAAGTTCATTTTGAGATCAAGGTTTCGTCATAAATCTTGCTTATAGAAGGGCATTTCGATCATTTTTACATCTTTTTAGAGGCTAAAATGTAAAAGACATTTATATATAAACAGCCAATTTATACGAAGAAAAATATTATTATTATATTATATTAATATGTTTTGTATGTGAGTGTGTTACGTTTTTCTACCTATTATAGTGTTTTAAGATACATTTATATTTAATTGATTGTAGTCAAATTTGTGTTATTTTAAGCTTTTTATATTTATTTGTTTTTACACCGTTTCTTTCCTCTAAACTTCCACACACTTCCCCAGAAACGGCGCGGAAAACCCTTGTTTAAAGGATAGGATACCACGCAAATGGTGTAGTCTTCTAAAATAATAAAGTATTTATTAAAAGGAAAACAAAACAACAAACAAAAACCAATGACTTTGACAAAAACGAAAGAAATATATCGAATCTAGTTCTCCGAATAATAAGGATAGGGCTAGGGTTTTCGTTACAAATCTTTTTCGAGGGCAACACCGCTCGTTAATATTTTACTAATATAATAAAGGATTTAATTAAGGTGGAGAATTAAAGAGAACGTTTAATTTTATGCCACAATTCACCTCAAGCATGTCGAATCTAGTGTTCTGAAAAATACGGGACGTTTTTTTCGAATCACGGAAGCCAACGGTAGTTTCTCGCCCGTTCCTCATGTTGACTCGCGTGCCATTTTCAAGTATATCGTTGTTTTTCCGTTATATTCCCACCGTTTCAATTCTAACCCATAGACATCTGTTCACCGCCCGGTTTGACATGAATATGCAGAGATGTGTCGTGAGATGTGTGCCGTGTGAGTCCAAACTGACCATCTCGTTCAGTCTCGAGGGCAGTAATAAACAGATGCTGCGCGAGAAGACAGAACCGTTGGGGAAAGTTCTGTCTCGGATAGCCAACGGCCTCGTCAAGACGCAGAGCAAAGCGAAAAGATCCAAACAAAGCAAAGGGAAAGGCGAGACCTCGCCTGAAGCGGATAACGTTAAACCAGAGATCAGTTTGTGTATAAACGGAGATCCCGTGACCGCGGAGACGGTGAACTCGGACGCTTGGCAGGACGGAGCTGTGCTTCATGTGGGGGATTTGAAGTACAAAGTGGAGCGAAATCCTCCAACGTTCACTGTATCCGAGCTGCCATCGTCTCTAATGTCTGGGTTCCCGGTTTGTCCCAAGGTGGAGATCGAGTTTGGACATCTCGAGGACTGTAAGTTCACCTGGCTCAAGGAAAGCTCACCGAATGCCGGTATGAGCGGAGATCCGGAGTGCTGGACGGAGGCAGGACTTGACCGTGTGTTCACGCCGTCCAATCTGGACATTGGCTTGCGGGTGATGTTGAAATGCACCCCAGGGGATGGATCCAAATTCGGCGAACCCAAGGAACTGATGTCCTCAGGTGCGGTGGAAGCCGGTCCGGGGACGTGCACCTTTGATACCCGGCACTTGTTCACCCAGAAGATCACCGACGAGTCTTCTCTGAGGGTTGTGTCTTACAACATCCTCGCTGACATCTACGCCCAAACCGATCTTTCCAAAACGGTATTGTACCCTTACTGCGCACCGTACGCCCTAGAGCTGGACTACCGGCAGAACCTGATCAAGAAGGAGCTGACCGGGTACAACGCGGACATCATCTGCCTCCAGGAGGTGGATAAAGGGGCTTTTTTAGATAGTTTATCTCCTGCGTTGGACGCTTTTGGGTTGGAGGGGGTCTTCAGAATCAAGGAAGGCCAGTATGAAGGTCTGGCGACGTATTTCAGGAGGTCTAAGCTGAAGTTGCTGGAGCAGTGGGATGTTGTGCTGAGAGACGCCCTGACGGCGGATCCTCTTCACCGGGAACTGCTGGAGAAAGTGTCCTCCAGTCCCGGCCTGAAGGAGAAGGTCGTGAGCAGGTCGACGACGCTGCAGGTATTTCACACGTCCCATGATGGTCCAGAAGAGCTCCAGCACTTCTCCGGTTGTTTGTGATGCGCTGGATAAGGGTTTTTTAAAATCCAGCTTGAGCTTGGTATAACAAAAAAAAAGTAAATGAATATATATATATATATAAAATGTAAAAAAATTTTTTTTTAAAAATCGTATACACTACCGGAATCCTACAACTTGGAAATTATTAATTTTATGTTTTTGAAATTCAAAAGATTTGTGAAATATTAATATTTGTATTTATTTATATTTCATTTTAAACTTAAAAAAATATATATACACTACCAGAATCATTTAGATTTTTAATGTTTTTGAAAGTCAAAAGATTTGTGAAAATATTAATAAAATATTTTTATTTATATATATTTCATTTTAAATGTAAAAAATAAATAAATAAATCATATACACTACCGGAATCAATACATTTGAATTTGAATGTTTTTGAAAGTCAAAAGATTTGTGAAAATATGAATAAAATATTTTTATTTATATATATATTTCATTTTAAATGTAAAAAAATAAATAAATAAAATTATATGCACTACCAGAATCAATACATTTGGAATCATTGATTTTTCATGTTTTTGAAAGTCAAAAAATTTGTGAAATATTAATAAAATGTATTTAAATTTTTCTATTGTAATAGATTTTCAAATAGAATATTTTTCTTAGTTTTATTTATTTTAATGTAATTTTAATGTTAATTTCATTATTTTATATATTTCTTTCTGTTTTAATTTTCCCAGATTAAATGAGGAAATATGTTGATTTTTAGTTGTTTTTGGCTTATTTTAATGCTTGTTTTAGTCTTGCTTTAAATTGTATCCGCGCTCAAACAACAAAAACTGCATCTCTTGCCTAATTCTCCAGGTGAGCATTTTGCAGTCGTTATGTGACCCGTCAAGGATATTCTGTGTCGGAAACACACACCTGTACTGGCACCCTAAAGGTGAGCATCAGTGTGACTTTGGTTTTAATTCAACCGTATAGTTTATTTAAACAGGGACAGTAAATGATGGAGTGCAGCAAGGGTCTGTTTTAGGCCCTCTGCTATGTTGAATATACAGTACATGCTGTTGATTATATTAAAAGTGAGCATCAATGCGAATAAAATGTCATTCTATGGTGTTTTCAGGAGGAAACATTCGCCTGGTCCAGATGGCAGTGGCTCTGAAACACATGAAGCAGGTGGTGATGGACAAGCATCCCGGAGCCAGTCTTATATTCGCGGGTGATTTCAACAGCACGCCCTCCTCCGGCCTCTTCCAGCTCGTCTCCCAGGGATCCGTCTCGGAGGACCATGACGACTGGGCCTCCAATGGTCCAGAAGAGCAGATCCAGGCCGGACTCATTAACCCGTTCCAGCTGGCCAGCGCTTGTGGCGTCCCGGCCTACACTAACTACGTCGGAGGCTTCCAGGGGTGCCTGGACTATATTTTTGTGGAGCCGGATGTGATGGAGGTGGAGCAGGTCATTCCTCCGCCCAGCCATGAGGAGGTCACCACACATGTGGCCCTGCCGAGCGTCTCACACCCGTCTGATCACATCGCACTGGTGTGTGACCTCAAGTGGAGAACAAGGGACTGACCATCAAATGTGTCCATGCATGGCATCAGATGCGTCGCTTTACTTGGATCATATTATAACTAAACAATTTTAGCTATTTGTATTTATCATATGGGTTCATTCTCATTTGTACAATTTAATATTTATGATGAGGATGAATTATTGTGACATTGATCAAATGACTATTGACTCCTACTTGGAAGTATTAAAAGCTGTATTTAAAATATGATTAAATTCTTTGCTGAATTGAAGAAGAATGGAAATAAGCACATTCCCTTTAACAGACACACTGAGTACTAGTGATGCACCGATCATGATTTTACATGGCCGATTCCGATACCGATTTTTTTCAAGAAAACTGGCCGATTCCGATACCCGATTTTATTATTATTTTTTTTTTTTACACAATAAAAGAATGAAAGTATACATGAACAATATGTTTATTTGGTATTTAACAGCCTAAATTGGCTTTTGGCTAATGAAAACAAGTCCGCAATCTGAAATTAACAGGAAATTGAATTGGAAATTAAAAGGCTGAAACGTGAAATTAAAGGCAACAACTGCATATTCTGCAATACAAACAAAGATCTGCTAGCGAACCAGTGCACGATAAAAAAAAACTCGAGTGACCATCTGTGGTGAGCGAAATTATCATAGATAACCATAATAAAGTCTATAGATGTCTTGCGGTCTCTAACGTCATCACCGGCGGCCATTTTGTCACGGGCCAGCTTTCTGGTGGGCTCTGTGGTACCTGATGTAAGGTGAGTGATCTGCACGCAAACACTCTTATCTCGCTGAAATCTTGACGGATTTACAAATGTTGATTTCTTACAAATTTTATTAACGTGGCTATAATTATGGATGCTTGAACAAATTATGAATAATTCATAAGTATGCAGTGTCATAACCAGTGTTGGGGGTAACGCATTACAAGTAACTTGAGTTACGTAATCAGATTACTTTTTCAAGTAACTAGTAAAGTAACGCATTACTTTTAAAATGTACAACAAAATATCTAAGTTACTTTTTCACATTTATTTGACTGACAGCTCTCCTGCCCCCATGTTGAGAAAAATTGAGAGTAAGTGCAGAGGCGTGTGTGTGAACATGAGGGTTATTGTATTTCTAGACTAAATGTGAGCATTTCATCTCACTTGTACAATAAAGATTCCATACTCCTCAAAATGAATAAAATCAGTCAAATGCAAAATCTGAATACTATGCAAGCGTTCAATAATTAAATGTTAAATAAAACAAATACTTGTATGCATTTAATCTACCTTTAATGACCAATGTCGTGCTGCAGACCTTCAATGATTCAGTTAAACCATGAGCAAAATTACTAGATTTTTTGTTTTTATTGGTAAAACTTTTTTTCTCCTGCGTCTTATTCTTCCATTATCCAGAATGGCAGCACAGCAGAAAGGTTTGTTTGAGCTGCGCCCTCTACTGTACATGCGTGAATTTGCATTTTTACCTCAGCCTGAGGCTTATTATTTCAATTTTGGTATGAAGAGGTCTTTACATTTGCACACAAATATAACTTTTTTGTTATAAAAACAAAATCAAAAAACAAGCCCAGCCCAGGTGGGAAAAAGTCATGCAAAAGTAACGTAACGCATTACTTTTCTTAAAAAGTAACTCAATAAGTTACTTTTTAAGGGAGTAACGCAATATTGTAATGCATTACTTTTCAAAGTAACTTTCCCCAACACTGGCCATAACTACATCTCTGACGTTTATAACAAACCAAACAGTTTGAAAATCGGTAGAAAATTGAGCAAGTTATGGTTAATTAAAAAGTACATGCACCGTTAAAACACAATGTTACGAGTGAGCGAGCTGCCTGTGACAAGATGGCCGCCAGGTGCAGACGTCGACCTCCATTGGCCAGCAGCGCGAACGAGACATCTAGCCTTTATTATGGATATCTATGGAGATTATGAGGTGCTTTGTTTATATAGAGCAGGGTTATTCAAATCTTGCCCTGGAGGGCCAATGCGCTGCAGAGTTTAACTCCAACCCTAATCAAACACACCTGAACATGCTAATCAATGTCTCCAGGTTCATTAGAAAATCACAGGTAGGTGTGTTTGTTTAGGGTTGGAGCTAAAGTCTGCAGCGCATTGGCCCTCCAGGGCAAGATTTGAATACCCCTGATATAGGGTATACAGGATAGCTCTTGCGGTTTCCCGCTTTGAATAACGAAAACAGACGACTGCCACCAGCTGGTATGAAAAGCTATTTACTCTAATGCAGATGCAGAACGGACGTGCTCATTGGCCGTCGGATGTAGAGCATCTGCTTGGTGTGTCAGGGCTACTTTGGACCCAGACATGAGCCCAGTCTACTTTCGTCACTACTAGTTGGTCGGCTTTGGTTTGGTGTGTTCCTTGCTATAGCAGTTTGGAAGCGTAAAGTAGTGTCGAGCTGGCAGTTCCCATTTTGTCAGCGCGTCACTCCCACATAACTGAAAATGGGCAAAGAGGCGGGATGTGGGCGGAGCTGAGGTGACGCGATGACTAACAGACAGCAGGCAAATGGCTATCCACCTGTCACTCAAAGTGGCCACGCCCTTAATTATGCAGAACTTTAAGGCTTTATATAATGTAAACGAATGAGTTATAAGATAATTCACCCCCCTCACAGTCGTCATGAAGGGCAAAATTAGCCGTATAGACCAAAACCACAATTTGTCCCAGACTGTAAACATGTGTTCTTCTGCTGTAAAGTTGGGCATTTTAACATGAGCTCAATGAGATTCTGCTCCTTCTGGAGTCTGCCTCTAGTGGCCAGTCCATGAACTGCAGTTTAAGTCACTTCTGTATCGGCTTCAAGAGAAACTGCAGGAGGTGCTGCTTGGATTTAAGGTTTCATTAACCCCTTAACTGTGACCCCCCTTTTCAGTCCCTCCAGAAAAACGCGATTATGCGATCGCGTGATTTAACGCATAATCAGCCAAAGTCCGCATATTCATGCGGGGGGCGCATTTTTTCAAATATGCCGCACTTTCGCCGCATAAATTGCCTATTTCCGTGTGCAAAATATGCGGGGCTAGCATGATTTCATAATCCCCGCATTTTCATTGCAAAAAAAGTCATATATATATTAGCAGAAAGTTGAAAAATGTTTGTTTACTTCACACAAGAGCCTCCATTTCCCCCCTATTGCCATGGGAACGCTTTGAAGTGACGTAATTACCTGACGTGAAAGTCATCGAAAAGCTGCAAACCCCGTGGAGAAACATGGATATCGGTGAAACCATGATGAAGCGCAAACTCCCATTTGCCAACAAAAATAACAGCAAAAGACGCGCAAAGCAGTTTCCCGGTGTGCTGACCGATTTCAAAACACAGCATTATCATGAAGCTTCGAAGCGTTATGAATCAATGAGTCGATTCAGCGGTTTGAAGCGTTATGAATCAATAGCTGTGTCTCATTTCATTTAATTTTGAAGGCTGCATCCTCTGGAGGACACATCCTGTGAAGGATGCGGTATACGGAGTGTCCTTAATCAGAATTAAACGAGACGTCCTCCGTAGGACACACAGGCAGGAAGTATCACGTTGCTATGCCAACACGTTCACAGTGGAGTTGCGCTCTCACACCAGTTATATGAATGAAAATTATTTATAACTTGAAAATGACTATGAAATGTTTTGCCTTGACAGCAAAGTACTGTTCTAAACGAAAAAAAAAAAAAAACCATTCACAACACTTGTAATCCTGTTTACCACAACTATCTATTTGAGTTATATACAGCTTAAAAATAAAAACAAGCTTTAAACTACTTAAGTTTAAACACCACATTTCGCTTGCATGTATATCTGCCGGCGGCGCCATTTTTTCAAATAATATTTAAAAAACATGATGGTAGTTAATGGCGACGTTATCTGCAGCAACGAAGGATACATCTCATGCACACTCCGAATTCCTGAAAAGAAGGGCGCATTTGAAGGTCGCATTCGGAGTGTCCTACTTACTTTTTTGAAATGAGACGTCCTTCAGACGCATGCAGAGATGTGAGACATGAAATGAAATGAGACGAAATGAGACACAGCTCATGAGTGGATTCAGCGGTTTGAAGCGTTTAAATCAGTGAGTCGATTAAGCGGTTTAAAGCGTTATGAATCAATGAGTGGATTCAGCGGTTTGGATTGCCAAAGTCACGTATTTCAGGAGTTTGACCCGCGATCCGAATCAAGAATCGACTCACTGATTCATAGCATCATGATGCTGTGTTTTGAAATCGGTCATCACTATATAAGTCGTTATTTAGTTTTTTTTTTGCACACAATAACTATTATCGTTGCTTCATAAAGTTATTGTAGAACCACTGCAGTGAGATGGATTTTGTAACGACATCTTTAGTACCTTTTATGGGTCTTGAGAGTGAACATTGTGCCAATGGAGGCCTTTCGGAGCCATTGGATTTACACTAAAATATCTTCATTTGTGTCCAACGACATGAGGGGACGTCATTAATGACAGAATTTAAATTTTTGGATGAACTAACCCTTTAAGAGATTGCACTTTGTGCATTGGAAGCACTCAAATGTCTGTTTTGTAAAGCTATCTCTGTAAAACAGGAAGTTATTTATTCATTTTTCAAGTTGTAGCATATTCCTTTTGTAAAGCTACAGAACTTGTTTGACTCAATGTTTTGTAAATTTGAGCCATTATTAAGGTCTTCAATAAAACAAGATGACAACTTAAATATTCCCAGCACTTTCTGTGATGTAGTGCTTTTTTTCTCTTTTTCATCAAACCGCAGTTTTTGCAAGTTCCCGCAATTTCATCGCATAAAATTGCATAAATATCCCGCATTTTCCATCGCATTTTTTAAGAAAACATGCCGCATAATCAAGGATTTTTGCCCGCAACAATCACAAAAAAAAGCCGCATTTTTCTGGAGGGACTGCCTTTTTGAGAAAACACATGAAAATGCACTATCCAAACTAAAAGGGCTGTAATTCAAGAATGCTTTGGAATATAGACCTAAGGTCTTTTTTTAAAGAAGTGAAGTGAAAACAATTCAAAATATGAAAGTATAAAAAAAGTTATGGAAGTTTACATTTACTATAAATACAAAATACTGTACTAAATATTTTTTATTTTATATAAAATATATATTTTACAAAAATGTTTTAATCTAAAATTACTACAAAATCAAAGCCATATGTCTAACCAAGTTGTGTTCCAAATTTGAAGTTGATATCACAAAAATTGAAGTTCCCATGAGATTTTGTTTAGGCGCTGTACCAAAAATAGCCACCGAGTGTCATCCACATTACATTGATTGTTTTTTTTAATGCATTTTCCTGTATATTTCTGTCCAAATATCACTTCCATCCCAAAACAGTCACCAAATATGGAACCTTGAGACTCAGACCTTTCTGACGATATGCGTTTTGTCAAGATTAGAAAAGATTTTGATTATAAATGTTGTAATATGAAACATGACGCCGCCCACTAGGGGAGGAGCCCACTAGAAGAATTTAAAGTACAGTTTCCATGGTAATGCAACGTCCAATTTCAAAACGGATTTCACAGGATGAATTTTGAGTTCGTAAGCTTTCAAATGATACCTAATTTATGATAATTACTAAAATATATGATACAGAAAAAAGGCGATCTAAAAATAGAGCGCCGGGTGTCCCGCTGACAGTTAATGGGTTTTTTAAACAACGACAAGCCATACAAGTGATGCTTTTATATCACACTTTTATTCATAATGTTTTTGTGCATTTTAAAAAGGGGAACAGCTGGATGATTCCTAGCATTGATCCATTTGAATATCTTCAAAAGCTGGGAATAAAAATAGTTAAACATTTTGGCTGGTTCTCAATTTAAACGGTAAATCAAAAGCAGATCGTCAAGTGCGTTCACACAGTAAAGCTCAGCGCGTTTAAGGCCATTGTGATTACATACATCATCATAAAAAGGCTGCTTATTTACAACATCAGACTAGATCCTAATATAATCTTATGCATGTTAGAAGCGTTAAAACTAATGCATTGCCAATCTCTAAGAGTGCTATTATAAGAACAATCTCTTGCATGCTTCTCTGAGAATATTTCCCTGGATGTGTGGCATGCAAACGCTTGGGAATGAGGGAAAAATGTATCAAGTCGAGGGAGCGAAAATACGAGTTAGCTTTAACAATGCTTGATGTATAAGCACAGCTCTTACGTCTTACTTCTGCAAGAGCTCCAGTAGTTCTCATACTATAGGTTATATGGCCACATACATCAAGAGGAATGAATCAGAGAAAGGTCAGTCGGGGTCAAAGGTGCAACGAATCAAACGATGTGTTAAAATGCACTGCCAAAGACTGACATCAGCAGGTGAATTTTTGGTAACAATCCATTGAAAATGGAACATGAACAGCTACTGTGACAGATCAATCCACTAATCATGTCCTTTGGAACGGCGCACATCCTGTTTGAGCAGGAAGTGCAGTTTAGCGTTTGGAGAGCTGCTCGGAAAGCCAGTCTAGTCCCTCGTATAAACCAGTCCCTTGAGTCGCACAGGTCGCCTGGACATACCACTGAGGAAAAAAGAACAATATTACTAATAAAAATGACACATCAGGCAGATTAACCCTCTGGTGCTCTTCGGTCATTTCTGAGTGGAACATTTTCTGTTTTGAAATGTAAAAAATCACAGCTTCATCAGAATGATATGAAACTTGGTGACCTTTCTAGCATTAGGTATGTAAACACACACAAAACATTGGGTCATGATTCGAGCATGCTAATTGGTCGAAAAAAAAAAAAATAGCGTTTATTGTCTAATAGGACCATAGGAAATGAATGGGAAATCTGCAAAAACACAAATTCTCCAAATATATGTGTGTACAATCTACAAATCGGCCACGATGCTGGAAAAAAGTACACAGCAGTAAAGGGGTGACACTAAAACAGGGGTATTCAAATCTTGCCCTGGAGGGCCAATGCGCTGCAGAGTTTAGCTCCAACCCTGATCAAACACACCTGTGATTTTCTAATGAACCTGGAGACATTGATTAGCATGTTCAGGTGTGTTTGATTAGGGTTGGAGCTAAACTCTGCAGCGCATTGGCCCTCCAGGGCAAGATTTGAATAACCCTGCTCTAAAACATCAAGAGTGTGAAATTGACACATCCACTTACACACAAACACACACCTATGAAAAACTAAGCCTATGAACCACATTTGGAATTTTTAAAAATCACAGCTTCATCAGAAAGATATGAAACTTGGTGACTTTTCTAGCATTAGTTATGTAAACACACAAAAAAATTGGGTCATGAGTCGAGCATGCTAATTGGTCGTTAAAAAAAAGTAGCGTTCATTGTCTAATAGGACCATAGGAAATCGGCAAAAACACAAATTCTCTGAATATTTGTGTACAATCTACAAATCGGCCACGATCCTGAAAAAAGTACACAGCAGTAAAGGGGTGACACTCTAAAACATCAGGAGTGTTATATTGACACATCCACTCACACACACATACACACACACGCAAAACTAAGCCTATGAACCACATTTGGATTTTTTTTTTAAAAATCACAGCTTCATCAGAAATATATGAAACTTGGTGACTTTTCTAGCATTAGGTATGTAAACACACACAAAAATATTGTGGGTATGATTCGAGCATGCTAAGGGGTCGTAAAAAAAATACTCCCACTTGTGCTCTACGCTCAAAAATTACACCATAAGAAATGAATGGGAAATCTGAAAAAACACATTCACAGAAAAAAAATCTATATTTCTAACAACAACAAAAAAATCTAAAACTTTATAATAAACAGTCTTTGAGATTTTTTAAATATATATTCAAATCCATCAAAAAAAACAAAGAAAAAAAAACATTAAATGTGTTCAAAAAATTCTCAAGCCTCTCCATAGAGAACTCGTGATTACACCCATGGTTGTATGATTTCTTAAATAATTCCAAAAGAGGTGCTAATCTGCCTTCAAAAAAATATATTTTGAAGGCCTAGTCTCTATTTTAACCTGAAATACTGCAATATTTTTTATTTATTTTTTACAATTTATTAAAATTATTTTCAATGGCAAAAATAGACCATAATTATTGCATAAATATTAAAAAAACACCATCAAATCATCTCAAAATACAAAATTAAAAAGAACAAATATTATTGAAGAAAAATAAATTGTATTGGTTTCACTGGGGTGGAGGAAGTTTAATTTTTAGGTGCCCGGTCACTAATGACCGGGGAGACAACCGAAGAGCACCAGAGGGTTAATAAATGATGAAACATCATATGACAAGGTAACTGCACTTTAATAGCCAATATTAAAATTATTAATAGAGCTTATACTAGCACCACTCACAGTTCTGCTCCTGAGGGCTTGCAGTCCCAGTTTGTCGGTCAGCTCACTGATGGCCATTGCATTTGGTAAATCTTGTTTATTTGCAAAGACCAGCAGAACGGCTTCTCTCAGCTCATCTTCCTGAAGCTGTTCAGAATGTTGTGCAGATATATATTACGCCATTTTGAAACAGAACTACTTCTCATAAAGATGTCATGTGCATTGTTAAAGTGCCCCATAATGCAATTTTAAAGGTTATTAATTTTGCTTTGGACTGTCCTACAACAGGTTTGCATGCATCCAAGAGCAACACTTTAATTCTCATAATATACACATCATCTCATCTCTCAAAGAGTCTGAAAATGGTTTGTTCGAAGAATCAGTCTCTCTAAACCCCGCCTTTCCGAGAGCCAGTCTGGTGTGATTGATCTACTCTGCTCTGATTGGTCAGATGGCCCAGTCTGGTGTGATTGGTCTACTCTGCTCTGATTGGTCAGATGGCCCAGTCTGGTGTGATTGATCTGCATTGATTGGTCAGATGGCCCAGTCTGGTGTGATTGATCTGCATTGATTGGTCAGATGGCCCAGTCTGGTGTGATTGATCTGCATTGATTGGTCAGATGGCCCAGTCTGGTGTGATTGATCTGCATTGATTGGTCAGATGGCCCAGTCTGTTGTGATTGATCTACATTGATTGGTCAGATGGCCCAGTCTGGTGTGATTGGTCTACTCTGCTCTGATTGGTCAGATGGCCCAGTCTGGTGTGATTGGTCTACTCTGCTCTGATTGGTCAGATGGCCCAGTCTGGTGTGATTGGTCTGCTCTGCTCTGATTGGTCAGATGGCCCAGTCTGAGGAAAAGAGACTGGAATTGCTGACGAGTCTTTCAGCAGTTGAGAACTGATTCTTTCTTTTAGGAGACAATAACTTTATTTATCGTGCACTTTGATCTCGAAGACATTGCAGACCTTTTAAATTCACAAACTGTTATATTGCACACTACTTGAAAGGTAATATTTGAAAAAGCATAAAAGAGGCACTTTAGTAGTTACTCATGTGTTGTACTAACACATTTGTGATCTCAGAAGTGTGTTTCCTCACCATCTTCTGAAGCTCTTCTGCTGACTCCTGTGCTCGCTCGCGATCGTTACTGTCCACAACAAAGATCAGACCCTGAAGAAACAACAAATTCGGTGTAAACACATACTTCAGTCAGAAAATATAAAGAACAAGTTCTCATTTCATACACTTTGCATGCACACAACGCTGCATCACATTGGGACAGACTCATGAACCAGTCGGCACTGAAATGTGCAGCCCAAACTCTTCAGATCAGACTGAAATGATCAGGGATCTTGTTGAAAACAAACACAAGTCCCTGTTTTCTAATGCTGGGATTCTTCAGAAGGATCTGCAGAGCTGTAGGTGCTACACACTAGCGGTGTGCCATATCATACCGTCCACGATAATACCGGTATACATTTTTACATGATAAAGTGTCATATCGCGATATCAATGATATACCGACTAGTGTTAGACCGATATATCGGGCCGATATTTGCGATTTTTACATGTATCGGCCGATACAAGGCTGCTGCGTTCGCCGATATTTTTTTCAAGAGATTAAGTTAATTGCACCTAAGCATTAAATGACTAGGTTGTAAATAGTTTTAAAAGTTTAAAAAGGTTTAAGTATAGTACAGTCAGTGTGCACTTTATTATGATGGTTGCTTGTTGATACTGTGTGCAATAGTGTAATTATTTTATTTATGCTTAAATATTTATTTTCAGAATTTAGTTTCACCACTGAACTCTTTTTTTTCTTGTTCTACCTCACCTGTTTTTACTATTTGTTAAATATAGTTTTTTTAGTTCAATAAATGTTCCTTTTTTAAATTTTAAATAGTTATCATCATGATCATTGTGTCATTTTTATGATGTAAATTGAGGGAGCAAAAGCAGTATCGGCTCCAAGTATCGGCTCCAAATATCGGCTCAAGAAAATCGGCAGCCCGTATCGGCCATCGGCTAAGGCTGATGAAAAAAAAATCGGTATCGGCACAAAAAAATCCATATCGGTCGATCCCTAATAGCGACGCAATGGAGTATGGCGCATTTACGTTCCCTAGCGCGCACAACAACAACAACACCTGTCAGAGTATACACGAAGAGCAGCATGTCAGCCTCCGATAACGACTTAGTACCTAAAAAGGAGCTACTTGGTTACAAGAGGTCAGCCCTCTTGACAACTGACTAAACATTGACAACTTAAAGCTGCTATTGATGTTTGCAGCGCAATATTTGACCGGAAGGGAAACATTGACCGTTATTTTTCGTCAGTTATGGCTCGTTAGATCTAGCTTTCTGCCTTCTTTGAATCAGACACAGAGATATAGTGCGTAAGATTACATTTATTTGAATGAATGGATTATAGCATTTATTTGGATTAATTATCGAGAGAGAGAAAGAGAGAGAGTGAGATTCGTACCTGTGTGACTGCGTCTGTTCAGCGTCTCTCTTAAAGGAATACTCCACTTTTTTTGAAAATAGGCTCATTTTACAAGTCCTCTAGAGTTAAATAGTTGAGTTTTACCGTTTTTGAATCCATTCAGCCGATCTTTGTATCTGGCGGTAGCACTTTTAGCATAGCTTAGCATACATCATTGATTCTGATCAGTCCATTAGCATCACATTCAAAAAATGACCAAAGACACTTTCAATATTTTTCCTATTTAAAACTTGACTCTTCTACAGTTACACCGTGTGCTAAGACCAACTGAAAATGAAAAGTTGTGATTTTCTACACCTATATGGCTAGGAACTACTTTCTCATTCCTGCGTAATAGTCGCGGATCTTCGCGCCGTACCATGGCTGCAGCGGCGTATATATATAATATATATATTATATATATATAAAAATACATACATACATTTTTTATTATATTCAATGGGAAAAAATGGGTCATAATTATTGCATAAATATTAATTATAAATCATAAAATTATCTCAAAACACCAAATAAAAATAATATATATATATATATTAGAGCTGCAACTAACGATTATTTTTTCTGTCGACTAATCTAACGAATTTTTTTTTTTTTTTTTTTTTTGATTAGTCGACTAATCTAACGATTATTTTTCCGGCTTAATTTTATGATTCTGTTTTACTGATTATTGTATTTCAAAGAGGGTAGTGAATTTGTATATTATTTTAACATGAAATCAATGAATGATGACAATATTAATTGTATTTCAGGAAGGGTAGTGTACATAGTATGCCATTTTATAATGAAATATATGAACATAACAAGCTTTTTAAATATTATGTATAATGATACTATTCATCATAAAATGTATACTGAGTAAGCCTAATTAGGAAAAGTTGTTTACTATAATAGTTGAGTATGATTTACTTATTGATTTGTGTCAATAGTAAACAAAAATGCACTTGTATTTATCTGCAAAAGGTTCACATACTGGAGCTTTCAGCATAGTTTTACTGTATAACTAGTCGTCTATTTTGAAGATACATGTGCATAAACAACGACTAAAGTTGCCAGAAGTTTTTGCCCAAATTTCAAAGACACATTTAAATGATTAAAACTAGACGCATATCTTAACTTTAATGTTACTTTAATCATGTAAACTACCAATATACAGCATGTTATTATGCATATGTGTTTGGGACAGAGGGGAACGCGGTCACATTTGCAGCAGATATATGCAGCCCATAATATATAAAAGCACGAGACGTACTGGGGTCGGAGAAGAACACCGGAAAATGTGACCGTCTGTTGCAATACACGCGCCATGGTTCAGCTGCGCGAGACGAACACTGGCAGCAGGGTTGCCAGGTTTACACAACAAAACCCACCCATTCGTTACTCAAAAGAAGCCCAATCGCGTTTCGGGGAGCTTCTCCGGTAAACATCGCGTTCGGGGGGTTAAATATGTGGGTTTTTTTGCAGGGCTGCCTGCTAAAATTCTCATTCCCAGGGATAAATATCACATAATTGGGATCGCTTCAACCCGCGGACATGAGACACAGCCCGCGGCAACAGTGTAGAAGTAGCCCAATTCCGCGGAAAAAACGCGGACTTGGCAACACTGACTGGCAGTGTGAAAGCTCCCGCTCTCCACGCGCACAGCTCCTGCTCTGCCACCGCGCGCAGTATGAAACCGGCGTTACAGAGCGAACAAAGCACAGTTTTATTCGGCTTCTGTTTAAAGTACTCCCACACTTTTGAATGTCGCGGTTCATTTTCACTATGCCCGGGAGCAGAAGCTGCCATTATTCTAGATCTTCTGTTCTATTCTAGAATGTAAATAATGTGCCGCCGACGCGGTATTAGTAAATGCTAAAATTAAAATGAATTAAGATTAAGAAATGCTTTAGAAGTACTTTTCATTGATAGTTCTAATGTAAACACATGAAACATGTCGATATCCCAGTATGAGCTAATTGATGATCCATATGAATAATCTCAAACATGCAGCAAAGAAAAAGAGAATGACACGAACAGAAGAGAAACTGTCCTGTTCTCCGAATCAAACTCTAGTGAAGGCCGTGCCGGTTCAACGTAATCCTAATAGTAACACCAACATCCTCATACAAAGAACATCAACGACATCCAGCCAAACTATAACTACACACCCGCAGTTGTTGTTCTAGCAGCTCACAGGGCTGGACGGTCAAACTCAATCAGACTGGCCATGGCAGAATGAGCAATGCATCGGCTGGAATGCTGCGACGCCATTGTGGTTCGACTATCTTAACGTGTAGGACGTCCCGCTGTGATGCGAGGCTATCTATGCGTCTGTTTACCTGGGTATTCTGGAAGTAGTGTCTCCACAGAGGCCTGATCTTATCCTGACCACCCACATCCCACACGGTGAAGCAAATGTTTTTGTACTCGACCGTCTCGACGTTAAAACCTAGAGGAATCACAGGTTAGCGTTCAAGAGATGGAGATCTTTGCAGTTGTTTGCATCAAGATGAGAGTTTCAGAGTAATAAACCTGAAATTTTGATACCCGTCATTGAAATAATGTCACAATGGAAAAATCTTTAAAAATGCTTCATCTATGCAAAATATAATATTTGACTTTAAAGGATTAGTTCACTTTAAAATGACTATTAGCTCATGATTTACTCACCCTCAAGTCATCCTAGATGTATATGACATTCATCTTTCTGATGAACACAATCAGAGTTATATTAATACATATCCTGATGTTTCCAAGCTTTATAATTGCAAAAAAGTGCATCCATCCATCATAAACGTGCTCCACACGGCTCCCGGGGTTAATAAAGGCCTTCTGAAGCGAATCAATGGAGTTTGTGTACGAAAAACATCCATATTTAACACGTTATAAAGTAAAATATCTAACTTCCGGCAGATCCCCTTCTGTATTTAACTTACAGAAAAAGTGTGAGTGGTGCAACGGTGACATCGGATGTAGCGCAAGCGTTTTGAATAGGGATGCACCGAAATGAAAATTCTTGGCCGAAGCCAAATAATAATAAAACACCGAACGTGGTTTTCCGATTTTTCCCCCATTGCATAAATTAAATAGTACAAATTTGCTTGCTTTTTTTTAAAAAGAAAAATAAAAGACAAAACTACAATTTAAAAACATTTATTTAACACTGAACATTGCTTAGCATTCCAGCAGACATTATACAAACAAAGCACAATATAACTTTAAAAAAAAAAAAAAAAAATATTGGTATTTGGTCATCTCTTATCTTTGGCCTTTTATGCCTAAAGGTATCAATCAAATCACTGAGGGTGCTCTATTTAAGTGCAGATGTAGGCTAAACTGCGGCTCCACCACAGCACTGAGTGTACAGTGACACATTTAAGATTATTTACAATTTCAAAAATATTTTGCAAGAAATATTTTTCTATTAATCTATTAGTTGGCCTTTACATTGCTTTAAAGCTACACTGTGTGATATTTTCCCCCATCTAGTGGTGAAAAGGTATATGACCATCCAGTGAATATTAGTTTCTGTTCCTCTCAATTCCGATTTTGTTTTCGATTTGGTCCAAGATTATCATGGCTTTCAATTCGACCTCGTGCATATTCGACACGGTGCCATCGAGTGTTAAAACGCCAAAGGCGAAGCTTGAATTTACGGGTATGTCCCTCTTTGGCTAATGTACTTTCAAGATGGAGGGGCAACATGGCGACCCGCATTCGAACCCCTCACCCGTATGTATTTTCAATGGCATATTATAAACTTACGAGAATACTTTATTACTTGAAAGAAGTAAATATACATTAATGAGCAGATATATTTTTGAAAGAACTAAGCTAAGAATAAACTAAAAAAGTTAAACAGTGTAGCTTTAATGCATTGCTATTTCACTTCCCAAACTTTGCAGCGTGCATTAATCCTTTTTGCAACATGAAAAACAATAGTTTTATTCAATGGATTATATAGAATGGAAAGCGAGCCAAGACCGCTCCATTTACGATTACTAAACGCTGTCACTGTCAGTTCATCTCAATCTCACAAAGTACAAAGTTTAATGAAGCTGCTAACAATGCACAATAAATATCTTACTTGCGTCAATTCGTGTCTACACTTTGTTCTTAAGCCGATTATGCTTAATAAGCCGACAACGGACATGGTCATGTAAAAGCGGTAACCCGTTTTCTTTTATTGGAGTATGGTCATAAACGGCTTAGGCATAATCCGGTTGGAACAGGTCGTTTTTTGCCTCTTCGCATGTAAACGCATTAACCTGCTTTCTGTCGGCTTATTGAAGTACGCATGTGTGATAGGGGACAGAAACGCATACTTAGAGCCGATTTAAACACATCTAGAGCGAGCGTTTTGCATGAAAGAACGAAGGAAATATCACAAATGCAGACTCTTTTAAGACCCAGAAAATAGTAAAAATGTGTTCTCATCTCTCGTGAAGTAGAAGTGGTTCAGTCAAAACGTATATGAGCCGTAAGTTTCCCGCTGACACATTGTAAGCTTAATTTAACATCACATCTGACATAATATATGGAATACTCGGAGTCAGATATGGAAATTATTATTTTTGACATCACTACAAGAAAATAATCCGATTTATTAATAAAGTAATGTAAACGCGGGTTACTTGCGTTGTCAGTTTACTGGTTTGCATGTAAACAGGGAAAACTGGTTATTTCAATAAGCTGATATTTGTGAGTTATCAGCTAACTGGTGTGCATGTTAACGTGCTCATTGTTCGGTTAAATGTATTCGGTCTTTTCACTTATTCAACCGAACACCAAAAGTGCAATTTTTGCTATTTTCGGCCGAATCATTTTGGCTGCCGAACATTCAGTGCATCCCTAGTTTTGAACTGCGAGAGGCGTTACACTTTCTGCGTAAGTTGAATACGGAAGGCGGTCTGGCAGAGGCTAGATATTTTACTTTATGAAGTTTTAAATATGGATATTTTCTTACAAAACCCCATTGATTTCCTTCAGAAGGCCTTTATTAACCCCTGGAGCCGTGTGGAGTACGTTTATGATGGATTGATGCACTTTTTGAGCTTCAAACTCAATGGACCATGCTTGGAAGCGTCAGGATATTTTTTAAATATAACTCAGATTGTGTTCATCAGAATGAAGAAAGCCTAGGATGGCTTGAGGGCGAGTAAATCACGGGGTAATTTTCATTTTAATGTGAACTATTCCTTTAAAGTGGATGTTTTTGTGATTGTAGGTATATAATGGGAAAATTAATAGGATATCAACACAGCATCCCTGGACGAAAGTCCCACATATAAATCTTTCAGTTTAAAGGATTAGTTCACTTTTAAATAAACTTTTGCTGATAATTTACTCACCCCCATGTCATCCAAGATGTCCGTCTTTCTTTCTGCAGTCGAAAAAATAATGTTTTGGATTAAAACATTCCAGGGGTTTCCTCCATATAATGAACTTCAATGGGCTCCAAACGGTTCAAGGTCCAAATGACAGTTTCAGTGCAGCTTCAAAGGGCTTTAAACGATGCCAGACGATGAATAAGGGTCTTATATGGCGAAACGATCAGTTTCTGCGAGAAACCGAGCAGTATTTTTGCTATTATTTTACCTCTTTTCAGACGAACGTGATCATCTCTGAGCTCCGCCATAACTTCCGCCAAGTGAGGTCAAATACGATAGTGGTCATACATGTATACGTAGACGCCTCATGAGCACCTGCACGGATCATTGGAATGAGGCATCTACGATCGATATATCTATGACCAGGATCGTATTTGACCTCAATTAGCGGAAGTTATGGCTGAGCTCAGAGATGATCACTTTCGTCTGATAAGAGGTAAAATAATAGCATAAATACTGCTCGGTTTCTCGAAGAAACTGATCGTTTCGCCAGATAAGACCCTTATTCATCGTCTGGTATCGTTTAAAGCCCTTTGAAGCTGCACTGAAACTGTCATTTGGACCTTGAACCGTTTGGAGCCCATTTAAGTCCATTAAATGGAGAAAAATCCTGGAATGTTTTCATCCAAAACCTTAATTTCTTTTCGACTGCAGAAAGAAAGACATGGACATCTTGGATGACATGGGGGTGAGTAAATTATCAGCAAAAGTTTATTTAAAAGTGAACTAATCCTTTAAGTCTTTTTTAAGTCTCATAGACTGACTTATTTGATCTGCTATCTTACCTATAGTTGGGATTGTTGTGACTATTTCTCCCAGTTTGAGTTTGTACAGGATAGTGGTTTTCCCTGCAGCATCCAGACCAACTGAAAGACAACAGGAATCAAATCAAGTCAAACACTTTAGAAAACTTTGCATGAAATACTTCCTATAACTTTCTCTTGTAAACGAAGTAAACACTGTGAAACGACTAGAGACACATTCATTGATTTATTTATTTATTATCATTGGAATTCATTTAAAACTTTAGACTTGTATAGAAACAGCTTGAAAAACATAGTTTAGTGGTAAATGTCACGACGGAACAGCAACATATACTTTTAGACAAACTAGCCATTTATCAAAGCTAACTCACAACAACCGTTTCCAACTCACCCATGAGAATTCTCATCTGCTTTTTCCCAAATAAGCGAGAAAAGATGCTTGAAATGGTCAAACCCATGATAAAAAACCGTTCAAAAACACAACAAAACAGTCAAAAGTCAGCGACTTCTCGGAGGAGCGAAACTATCAGGAACAGGCGCTAGCGCGTTAGCACAGCAGCTTCAGCTCTTCACAACTCAAATATCACCCAGCTCAAACTCCAGCACAGTCACAATAACGCTTTCCTCTGTCCTCTTTCACTCTTCCCTCGCTTCTTCTCCTCTCTGTCCAGTTGTAAGTGTGTTTTGAGCGACTGTTTCTTCTCCACGTCAGACTTCTCTTCGCAGCGGCTCCAACGCGGTCGAAATGACGTCACCGCTGCCACATCATGAACGCACTGATGAAGAGCCGAAGACTCCAGACGTCAATCATCTTTCTGATTGATTGTTTAATGTTTACCGTCATGTGTGTGGGATCTTTTCGGTTCAACATGACTGACAGACTGAAACCTAAACATGCATGATTACAATATATGGGATATAAAATATTACACATGGAGACCTATTTTTTGTACTTTATTCTGTTTTTTTACTTGTATTTTATTTCTTTGATCTATCTATCTATCTATCTATCTATCTATCTATCTATCTATCTATCTATCTATCTATCTATCTATCTATCTATCTATCTATCTATCTATCTATCTATCATCATCCGTCCATCCATCCATCCATATATATATATATATATATCCATCCATCTCTCTGTCTGTCTGTCTGTCTGTCCGTCCATCCATCCATCATCCATCCATCCATCATCCATCCATCCATCCATCCATCCATCCATCCATCCATCTATCTATCTATCTATCTATCTATCTATCTATCTATCTATCTATCTATCTATCTATCTATCTATCTATCTATCTATCTATCTATCTATCTATCATCATCCGTCCATCCATCCATCCATATATATATATATATATCCATCCATCTCTCTGTCTGTCTGTCTGTCTGTCCGTCCATCCATCCATCATCCATCCATCATCCATCCATCCATCCATCCATCCATCCATCCATCCATCCATCCATCCATCTATCATCCGTCCGTCCGTCCGTCCGTCCGTCCGTCCGTCCGTCCGTCCGTCCGTCCATCTATCTATCTATCTATCTATCTATCTATCTATCTATCTATCTATCTATCTATCTATCTATCTATCTATCTATCTATCCTTCTGTCTGTCCGTCCATCCATCCATCCGTCCATCCATCCATCCATCCATCCATCCATCCATCCATCCATCCATCCATCCATCATCCATCCATCCATCCATCCATCCATCCATCTATCCATCTATCTATCTATCTATCTATCTATCTATCTATCTATCTATCTATCTATCTATCTATCTATCTATCTATCTATCTATCTATGTATCTATCTATCTATCTATCATCCGTCCATCCATCCATCCATCCATCCATCATCCATCCATCTATCCATCTATCTATCTATCTATCTATCTATCTATCTATCTATCTATCTATCTATCTATCTATCTATCTATCTATCTATCTAATCTAGCTAGCTATCCTTCTGTCCGTCCATCCATACATCCCTCATAATTGTGCAAAAAACAATTTCTTGTGCATTTTTCTAATCTGTTTAATAAATATATATATATATATATATTAATGAGAGTGAAACTGATGTTCGTAAATAAATACATAAATAAATACATAAATACATAATTTATTGTATATATTTTAAAGGCACAGATCAATATTACAGGCAGACATCAGGTCATCCAGAACATGACACATAACAGTACATTACATGTACATTAAATACAGTAAACAACAGTACAGCAGTAGAGCATCATTTATACATTCAGTCAATATACACAGTGGATTTGAAAGGCACATATTGAAGGTGGGCAAGTCCAAGTCAATTTACTGAGCTAGAATTATATATAAAGATGTATAATAATGTTGAATGAATATGAATATCTCAAAGTGATAAAAAATTGAGGACATAATATATACATCCATTTTCTTCTGTAGTGTTTCATCGTTTGGACAGTTGATCCGAGAGCCAGTCCAGTCCTTCATATAAGCCTGACCCCTGAACCGCACATGTGGCCTGGACGAACCACTGCGAGAGAGACAGAGAAACACACGTGACCTCACACACCTCCAGCTCCGCGTCTGCATTGAGTCTGTGTGTCACACACTCACCTGTCTTCCTCTCAGCGCGTGTAAACCCAGTCTGTCTGTCAGCTCAGAGACCGCCATGGCTTTGGGTAAATCCTGCTTGTTAGCAAGAACTAACAGAACGGCGTCTCTCATCTCATCCTCCGCCAGCTGAAAAGGGTCAAATGGATTTAGGCATGTACACAATATTACATGGAGATTATACTGAACTAGTGTATATGATCTGATGATATACACAGATCATAAATTATTTACCATCATATTTAGTTCCTCTGCTGCCATTTCAATCCTGTCATGGTCACTGCTGTCCACCACAAAAATCAGACCCTGAATCACACACACACACACACACACACACACACACACACACACACACACACACACACACACACACACACACACACACACACACACAAGGTTCACTCCACTTTCAAAGCTAAGAGCAGGGGTCGGTTGCATAAACCATTAAGACTAGTCTTACAAGTTAGACATACATTTTTTTTCTTTAAGACTGTTCATAATTTTTTTAAATCAGTTACATAAAAACATAGATTGGCCTAATTTGATATGAAAAGTAAGACTGAATGCCACTTGCTTAACTGCTAGTGGCTCATACTAGATCTTAAGACACTGTCTTAACATAATGGCTTAGTTTATGCAACTGGCATCATATTATATGATATTATATAATTGCATAATGACAAGTTAGTGTCAAACTCTTACCTCAGTGTATTGATAATAATATTTCCAAAGTCCTCTGATTTTGGTCTGACCACCAACATCCCACACAGTGAAAGAGATGTTTTTATAATCTACTGTTTCAACATTAAAACCTAGAGAGGAGATAATTGAATATTCAATAATAATTGATAATGAGACATGACAAACATGTAAATATGTATTTAAATACATCACATTTCTTACCAATAGTTGGAATGGTTGTGACAACTTCACCAAGTTTGAGTTTGTAGAGGACTGTCGTCTTCCCTGCTGCATCCAGACCAACTTGGAGGAGAAATATTTACATTTATTCCACAATAGATTCATAATTATAATAAGCATAGATTAATTACATGCATTTTTTTTTTGCTCTGTGGCCTTAAAATGATTTAAGAACATGATAACAATATTAAGGGCTAAACTGTACGACTTTAAACTTAAAGTTTGGAGAAATATATGTAGCTACTCACCCATAAGCAATCTAATCTGCTTTTTCACAAAGAGACGAGAGAAAATATGGGAGAAATAATTACCCATGTTTAGCGATAGAAAGAGCTGTTAGCTAGAATTACGTGCAAAATACGTCCCACTGCCTAAAGACGCGAATTGGTAATGGTGTGTGTTCAGTGTGTGTGTGAGTGTTTATATAGGCTTTTTGCTTTCGGTTTGACTGACAGCTCGACACCGCCACTCTCACACAAGTCGCGCGCAGTTTCTCTCGCGGCAAATCCAACGCGTTCGACATGACGTCACGTACTGTATCACGTGTCCAAACAAATTTTTTTTTGCAAACACAAATTTTAAAGTTAGCTCAGTTGAATGGAGTAAATACATGTGTGGCATATATGAGCAGAGAGTCGGGTCAGACATAAAAACACTGATAGTATTAAAGCACTTTGCCGTTTCTGTATGTCATTAAATTATCTTAAAGGGATAGTTCACCAGAAAATGAATCATTTCCTCGAACCTGTATGAGTTTCTTTCTTCTGCTGAACACATATTCATATATTTTAAAGAATGTTGGTAACCAGACAGCCATTGATTTCCACAGTATTTGTTTCCCTATGGAAGTCCATCAACTTTATGTTTACAGCACTCTTCAAAATATCTTCATTTGTGTTCAACAGAGGAAAGAAACTGGGACAAGAGAGTAAACGATGACAGCATTTTTGGCTGAACCATCCCTTTAATATTCCAAGCTATTTGAGCAATTACATCTGTTATTGTAAAATGTATCGACATAACAAATCAGATGATGCAATGAACTTAAAGGTCATTATAATCTGCTTCTCAAGCAACTGTAAACACTAATAACACACCGAACATGGGCACCAGGTAACACACAAAACAATAAAAATGTTAAAAACATGAACTAAATTACAAAGTGTGGCATAAAACGGTCCAGTGCACATAACCAACAGCGATAAATATACTATTGTTGCTTTACAATATTTTACCTGCTTAAAATTAGGCCTATACGTATTGCTGGTATATATACAGTATATGCACATACACAGTAGACTATATACACCAATCAGGCATAACATTATGACCACACACCTTCAGGGGTCTAGTGGAGTCCATGCCTCGACGGGTCAGGGCTGTTTGGGCAGCAAAAGGGGGACCAACACAATATTAGGAAGGTGGTCCTAATGTTATGCCTGATCGGTGTGTGTATATATATATATATACATATATATACAGGACTATATCTGGCACCAGGATGTTAGAATCAGATCCTTTAAGTATTGTAAGTTGCATGGATCAGACTTGTTTGTTCACAGTGGCGTAGCCAGGATTTGTTTATTCCTGACACAGACATCTTCATTATTTCAGCATAAAAATTAGTTTGACTATAACATACTGGACTGTTTTAGTGCCTACAACACAAATGAATACAGCTAATTCGTAGGCCTACTTAATTGTAATTGAGATAGTAGTGAATTAGATCATGGAATACTGAGTGAATTTGAAATTGTTTTGTGTTATTCCTCACCTCCAGACAAGGGGCTAATATTATAGCTAAAGTTTAAATTGCTCAGTCAGCCAGGTCCAGGTTCTCAAAACTCCTAATATCTTTTCTCCATTGTTGCATCTTTCATGGATGTGATATGCAGATAATAACTACATAGCCTTAATTATTAATTGAATGATATATAATCAGTGAACACTTCAACAATTCTGAGTTAGTCTTTAAAGGGGCTATATGCGTTTTTCTGAAATTTAAACTTGCGACTGACACCTGTGGCCAAAAAACAGAACTGCTCTTATTTTCTGCTCGCTCTCGCAGCGGTGGTGACGTCACATCCGCAGACAACGCGGGAAAAAAACGACCCGACAGAAAATAGGAAAAATAGGATACAGGCTTATAGGTGCACCCACTGTGAGCGGACAAGGTGTCAGTATGCTCATCAGGAGATGTTTGAGTCATAAATGGTCAAATAAAAAGGCTATTGTTACGTTTATTTTGGGGGAAAAGTTGCATATAGCCCCTTTAAGGACTGTTTCTAAACCTTGCAACCGAATAAGTAAAGAATGTTTCATTTTCTATATTAGTTGTCAAAAATAATTGCAAAAGTTCTATCAAAAATTAAACTCAGTAAAAGAAAAACATGTGTTCTCTATTGAATCATATGCAAGAATATTAATTTATTTAAATTATTGAGTAAGGACGGAAGTCAACATTTTATTTTATGCATTTAAATATTATCCTTGTTTGTATACTTTACAAGTGAAAGCAAAATTAGCGCCTATCTTTCAGTATAAATTGGTGCAAATTGGTAGCCTGGCTCCGCCCTCCTACGTACTTCCGCTCAATTTTCATTTTCCTTCAGTACTGCTGTATATGCTTAGGTTTTCCCCTGAACAATTTTTTACCGGTCCAATCAGCGAACAGAGGCAGTGGCTGAGAGCGATGACGTTGATGTCAGTAATGGCGGCGGTGAAAGATGCGAGTGTGTGGCACCTGACGAATGTCCAGAAGTTAAAGCCGGAGTGTGGCGAGCACAGTTGCCAAGTCCACGTATAACACGCGACTTTGGGCTTCTTTTTTTGGCAAGTCACGTTAAGAAATCACAAGTCGCGGGTTGCGGTTTTTTGGGCTTATTTAAAAAAATGTGGTTGCTTGTTAGGAAAATATAATAAGCAACTTCGCTTCGCTGTTTTGTCCAATACATTGACTGACACTGTCTTCTCACAGCTAATAGCCATTCAGTGCAACGATACAAGTGCTGTAGTAGCTAATCCATCCTTTTATATCCCGCCTCCTTCTCCCCTTCACTGAAGAAAAATTACATTCAACGTGTAGGTATGTGACTTTATAAAAGCACGTAATGATAGTTAGTAGACTTAAATAGACGTATACATTTTTACAAACAATACCACCAGCAGTGTACAGAGATGGAGAGGAAACAGGGAGGAGAGGCACCAATAATTTAATTAAAAATATATTTTTGTAATGTATTTAAAATTACAGGCTATTATAAAAAAAACAAGTCTACTAATAATAACAGTAGGTATGGTTCGAATTTATTTTATTTTAAATATGTGGCTATATTGCAGCGCTCCCTTATTTATTGTGTCCCAATGTACTATCCATCCTAAATAGTGTGACATTAGTAATTTTCAGTACTATTTAGGGCAGATAGTGTGCACAATGAGACGCAGGGCTTGTCTTTTTCACGGTTTGCAGTGTGTGTGTTCACTACTTACTGCCCCTAATATGTGTGCACTAACTCCGACTATGGGTTACCATAATTGGCCTTCACATCACTTTTTCTCTTTTTCCATCTCCAAACCTCTTCTGTTCACATCTGATCAGAGGATATTGTGTGTCCTTTATTGCAATTTGATGATTTTTGTAAAATCACATCTGTTTTAGCTTTTCACACTCTGAGAGGTTTCAGTTTAATATGTTGCTCATTTATTGATAAAAAAATAATTAATTAAATAATATAATAATATTGGGCTTGTTTTTGAAGCTGCGGTTGCTTATTTGTCTCGCGAGAGTTGGCAACACTGGTGGCGAGGTGGACGAGCGAGCGAGATCGGTGTGCGTGATTGAGACACACCGGTCTCGAGTCCTCTCATGAGGGAGCACGGAGGCATATAAGGACGAGCGACACCGGTGAAGGACGAGAGAGGACCTGGCCTGGATTTTAAGTTGTGTTTTGTTTACGTTTTGTTATGTATGTGCGCGGCAGTCGTCCGTGAGGGGCTGCCGCTTTTACTTTCATTTTGTGTTTATTATTTGATTAAAAGTTGTTAAACGTTCGCCGGTTCCCGCCTCCTTCTTCCCTGAACAAACGAACTCCCGTTACACGGAGCAAGAACAATCAGTTTTGTTGGTGGCCATGATGTTGTGGTCCAGGAAAAGTGTTTTTCAGCTCGCTCCATTACTGAAGCCGTCCGTCTCCCACCCGCGAAAAAAACCCAGGCTGAATTATCGACTGTGTTATATATTCACGAGGCCAGCCACCAAATGCTATCAAACATACTTTACTGGTGTTCAGATCACCTATTGATTAGCCTACATCACATTTCCCACGTGCAAATCACATCACGTGACTTAAATACCCTCTTCCCAGACATCGGAACCAATGACTGCACATCATACATATATACACATTATCCCAAATACACCACATTTCCTCCCCCATCAAAAATCATACCCCACATTATCAGTTCAAAAACACCACATCTGATCAAAGTCTCAATTCCTAAAACGCTGTGGTAATTTAATAGTCCGTTTAGAGCGACGTAGACCCCCTGGACTTGGAATCAGAGGTTCCGTTGGTTCAAAAGGCACCTCAGAGTCAAATGTACCCGGAATTCCAGCAAATCCAGAATCTTGATCGTTGAGTTCAGCATTTTGAGCTTGATCCTTAGATTCAGCAGCTTGAGCAGTCTTCTTTTCATTCGGTGGCATTGGAATCTCTGAGGACGAAGTGCGTGGTCTCAATTGATCACCATGCCGTCTATACACAGTATCCGATGCTGGATCACGTACCTTGTACGAAACAGGTCCTGTCTGTTGTGTAATCACTCCAGATAACCACTTCGGATCTCCTCCCACTGTACTTCGCAGGAACACAGAATCATCCACAGCAAAGGATCTCTCTCTAGCCCGATAGTCATGTTGATTTTTCTGCAAATACTGTTTTCTGCGAACCGTCTCATGAATGTTTGGTTTCAGGAAGTCCAGCCTGGTGCGGATGTGTCTCTTCAAAAATAAATCAGATGGTGACTGACCTGTGGTACAATTAGGAGTTGTGCGATAGCGCAATAAAAATAAAGATAGTCTATCATCAATGCACATTTGCTCATTAGTCAATTTCTTCATACCCCTCTTGAATGTCTGGACATATCTTTCTGCCAATCCATTTGTTGCTGAGTGTTTTGGTGCACTTCTGGTATGCATAATACCATTCTGCTTCACAAATCTTTGGAATTCATCAGAAGTAAAAGTAGTTGCATTATCAGTCACGATTTGCTCAGGTAATCCATATGCAGAAAACAATCTTTTCAATCTGGTAATAGTAGCTTGAGAAGTAATCTGTGGCATACGAAAAACTTCCAACCACTTAGAATGAGCATCAACAATGATCATAAACATGTTGTTCAAGAACGGGCCAGCAAAATCCACATGCAACCTTTTCCAACACTCTCCCGGGAATTCCCAAGGATGAAGAGGAACGTGACTTGGCATTCTTTGCTCTTGCTGACAGATTTGACACTCCTTGCAAACTCTTTCTATATCCGTATCAATTTTAGGCCACCACACATATTTACGAGTCAGAGCTTTCATTTTAACAATGCCAGGGTGTCCTGAGTGAATTTCCTGTAGCACTGATTTTCGAAATTTGAATGGTACAATCACTCGTGTGCCCCATAGCAGACATCCCTGCTCTACTGACAGTTCATCTCTTTTCGCATAGAATACTTTCAAATCATCTGACACTTCAATTGGCCAACCTTCCATGACATAACAAAAAACTTTAGAAAGTTCTTGATCTGTTCTTGTCATTTTGGCAATCTGTGCTGCATTTAGAGGAGCTTCTTGAAGATGGTTTGTCAAAAGTGTGTTGATATTTGCTGAAATGGCTTCTGTTCCTACATCTGTAATTTCAGGTAATGGAATTCGTGACAAGCCATCTGCATTTCCATGATCTTCTGCCTTGCGATACATGATATGATAATCATATGCAGACAAAATTATCGCCCACCGCTGAATGCGAGCGGCAGCCATCATTGGGAAATGCTTATGTTCACCACACAGAGTCACTAATGGTCTATGATCAGTTATCAAATTAAAAGATCTTCCCCAAAGATACTGATGGAATTTTTTAACTCCATAGATCACACTCAACGCTTCCTTCTCAATCTGTGAATATTTCTTTTCAGCAGGGGACAACGTACGTGAAGCATATGCAATGGGATGTTCGTCACCATTTGGCATGATGTGCTGAAGCACCGCTCCAATTCCATAAGCGGAAGCATCACATGCTAAAGTCAAAGGCAGTTGTGGATCATAATATACTAACACTTTGTCACTGGTGAGCAATTCTTTACACCTACTGAAAGCACCTTGTTCCTTTTTCCCCCAGCACCAAGCAGTTTGTTCTTTCAACAGTCTATACAGTGGTGCTAACACTGTGCTCTGCTGTGGTACAAAGCGTCCATAATAATTTACCAAACCTAAAAAAGCTCGTAGTTCCTTCACATTTGATGGTGCTGGCGCATCTTGAATAGCTTTTACCTTGTCTTTTGTTGGATACACCCCTTTTTCATCGATCACATGGCCCAGGTACGCAATTCGTGTTTGTCCCCACTCACATTTACATTCCTTTACTCTTAAACCTGATTCTTGAAGACGCTGTAAGACTTTGCAAATGTTTGTTAGATGTTCTTGCTCATCTTTACCTGTGATCAACAAATCGTCCAAATACACAATCACTTTCAGATCTTTCATCAAATTTTCCATTATTCGTTGAAAAATGGAAGGGGCTGAACTGATGCCAAAAGCAAGGCGATTATACACATATAATCCCTTGTGAGTGTTGATCGTCGTATACTTCTTAGAATCATTATCCAGTACGACTTGTTGATATGCCTGCGCTAAGTCAATCTTGGAAAACAACTTCCCTCCACTCAAGGTGGCTAACACTTCCTCGATCCGTGGCAAGGGATACACTTCAGTATTGGCAGCTTGATTAACAGTGACTTTGTAGTCTCCGCATAAGCGAATTGTGGAATCTTTTTTTATAACAGGAACCACTGGAGCAGCCCACACGCTGTATTTTACTGGGGATATAACATTAGCTTTTTCCAGTCTATCAATTTCCTTCTCCACACGTTCTTTCATAGCAAAAGGAAGAGGACGACTTTTAAAAAACTTGGGTGGCACATCTGGTTTCACTGAAATAGTGGCTTTAATGTCCTTTAGCGTGCCCAGCTCATCCTTAAAGACTTCACTATATTTGTCCAGCACTTCTTGGATAGACCCAGGCTGCTTACTCACATATCGAATTATCTTCCAATTCAGTTTTACTTTCTGAAGCCAGTTTCTCCCACACAGGTTTGGACCATTCCCTTTGACTACAATCAATGGTAACTCATTCACTTGATCCTCATATTGTACAGTAGCTGTGAATTGACCCAATACTGGAATGCATTCACCGGTGTAGGTCTTTAACTTGACCCTAGCTCCCTCCAGTGGCAAATGGCCAAACGATCGTCTATACTCTTGTTGTGAAATGATGCTTACAGCCGCTCCTGTATCAATTTCCATCAATAAATCCTGCTGATTCACAGTAAAATTTACCCGGAAAGGCTGTTTCTCAGTATCACTTAACATGGAAAACATTTCCAGCTCCGGCTCTTCAGCATCCATATAAGCTGTCCCTTTGTGCTTGTTCTGTTGTTCAGCATATCGAGATGTGACTTCATTTTAACTTTGCAAGCTCTCTTTATATGCCCAATCACTCCACAATTGTGACATTTAGAGTTTTTAAAGTAACACTCCTGTGCATTATGGTTTTTCCCTTTACAACGATAGCATTGTCTCTGGTTATCAACAGTCTTTGCCTTTACCTTATGCACTGTTGTCGCTGAATCCTCTGTTTTCCTCAGTTGCTGCGTATCTCGATCTGCGGTTTCCATACTGTGAGCAACTTCAAGTGCCCGTGCAAAAGTGAGTGTGTCTTCCGAAAGCAATCTTCGTTGACATGCTTCACTTCGGATTCCGCTAACAAAACGATCCCGTAGAGACTCATCCAAACTTGCACCAAAGTCACATTTAGATGCACATTGTTTCAGTTCAGCAACATACTGGGACACAGTTTCATGGGGCTTTTGGACACAGCGTTGAAATCGGAAACGCTCAGCTATTATTAACGGCTTTGGTTCAAAATGTGCCTTCAGAATATTCACAATTTCTTCAAACGTTTTATCCTTTGGCTTCGCAGGCTGAACCAGATTCCGTAGTAATCCATATGTGGACGCTCCCACAGCACTAAGCAAAGTCGCTACTTGCTTCGTATCATCCACATCATTTGCAATCATGAACAATTCCGCTCGTTCAATATATGCAGACCAGGACTCATTTTCCGGTTTATACTCATCCAATCTTCCGATTTGCGCCATGTCTTCTCATACTTTATCCTCGTCGCCAATTTATGTTATATATTCACGAGGCCAGCCACCAACTGCTATCAAACATACTTTACTGGTGTTCAGATCACCTATTGATTACATCACATTTCCCACGTGCAAATCACATCACGTGACTTAAATACCCTCTTCCCAGACATCGGAACCAATGACTGCACATCATACATATATACACATTATCCCAAATACACTACAGACTGCTTTTGACAAACTCCAAGGTCGTGTGGTAATGTAATTGCTCTCCAAATCCACAACTGAGTTTTCAAGAATATATCACTTCAAAATTCACTGTTTATATTCTTTTTAGACCCCTGCAGAGCACCGTACGGCTGCGTGAGCTGTAATTTGCATTTCTAGACTTGTATTTCTTTAAATGCTGGCAATTGTTTACAAGAGCAAAATATTTCATCACCGCTCAAAAAAGAAAAGAAAAGCACGTAAACATTTGAATTGGGCTGTTATTCACGGCAGCATTTATTATTATCATACCAAGCATATGACATTTTATTTACAGCATATACAATCATGTTATGATTGCACGAGATATGGTCCACGAGAGGTGGTGTGCACAGTTAAAGGGTTAGTTCACCTAAAAATGTAAATTCTGTCATTAATTATTTACCCTCATGTCGTTCGACACCCGTCAGACCTCCGTTCATCTTCAGAACACAAATGAAGATATTTTAGTGTAAATCTGATGCCTCTGAAAGGCCTCCATTGGCACAATGGCAGGGTTCACTCTCAAGACCCTTAAAAGGTACTAAAGACGTCGTTACAAAGTCCATCTCACTACAGTGGTTCTACAATAACTTTATGAATCGGCGAGAATAGTTTTTGTGCGCAAAAAAACCCTAAATAACGACTTATATAGTGATGACGATTTCAAAACACGGCCTCATGAAGCTTCGAAGCAATATGAATCAGCGAGTCGAATCAGCGGTTTGAATCGCCAAATTTCAGCAGTTTGACACGCAATCCGAATCATGATTCGACTCACTGATTCATAACGCTTCGAAGCTTCATGAGGCCATGTTTTGAAATCGTCATCACTATATAAGTCGTTATTTAGGGTTTTTTTGCGCACAAAAACTATTCTCGCCGATTCATAAAGTTATTGTAGAGCCACTGTAGTGAGATGGACTTTGTAACGACGTCTTTAGTGCCTTTTAAGGGTCTTGAAAGTGAACCGTGCCATTGTGCCAATGGAGGCCTTTCAGAGCCATCAGATTTCAACTAAAATATCTTCATTTGTGTTCCGAAGATGAACGGAGGTCTGACGGGTGTCGAACGACATGAGGGTAAGTCATTAATGACAGAATTTTCATTTTTGGGTGAACTAACCCTTTAATGTGAGAATCAAAGGCGAACGGCGCGTGACATACGTCACGACCAAACGTTAGCGAGATCAGAGTTATGGCAGATCAGAGTGACTCTTGGCAGATCCAATAGTTTTAAACTTCAACAGAGTTCCCGCCTTCAAGGAAGTAAACGCTTGTCAATGGAGAGTGGCCAGACTCTCTGTACAAATGAAATGTACGAGAGTCTGGTAAAACAAGGCTAGCTATGGCCCTGAATGTACGCAAATTATACTACATCAATCTTTTAAGATATAGTAAAGTAATTTTTTATGTTCTTCAATAATTGGGTGACCATATTTTGATTACCGAAAACCAGGACACTCGGCCCAGCAATGAGATACTCAAATGATACTCGAAGTTTACTCAAAGATTCCTTATTAATTTCAATACATTTAAAGTATGCCCCCTCTGTATGGATAGAAAATTATTATATTAGGGCCAGGACAGGACTTGAAAACAGGACATGTCCTGGGAAAACAGGACGTTTGGTCACCCTATGCAATATAGATTCACTGTAGTTTTCATATGTGGCCTAACTAAGTTGTGTTTGGACACCTTATCATTACACACACATAAAAAAATGTGGTTCTTCAGCAGTTCTCCAGCGGTTCTTTGGGATGGTTAAGGTGCTATAGAAAAATATGTAAAATTAAAATATATACAAAATTTTTTAAATTAAAATATATACCTGCACGTCATCATCGAATCATGAATATGCGGTAACACTTTATAATAATGTTCAGTTATTATTTAATGATGAACTATAATTTACAAAATATGACTCCATTCGTAATGATTAATAAGTGATATGCTAACATTTTATGAATGTTTTGTTAATTCAGCTATACGTCATTTATAAATTATTAGTTATTGATGAACTAATCATTTACAAAACATGACTATAAACACTATTGAACACAGACCAGTTTATACTGATCATTTACTAATAGTCTGTTCATAATTTGTTCAAGATTAACCATTGTTTATTGAGACGATACTGAAACAAGTTTGACATTCAATGAATTATAAGTGATAAATTGTGTATCAACAAATAACTCATCAACCATCTACTATTGATCTGTTTGATTTATTTTATGATTTACACAATTTTTTAAGAACATTTACAGCACATTTGTATATCATTAGAATACCACTTATTAATAAGTAATATGTATATAGTCATGTAAATGTTTAGTTAATCAATAACGAATAATTCATAAATTACTTATAACTAAATTAACAAAACATTTATAAATTGTTAGCATACAACTTATTATTTTTGAATGTATAGTCATATTTTGTAAATGATTAGTTCATCCTTAACTAATAACTTATAAGTGACTTATAACTGAATGTTATTATAAAGTGTTACCGAATATGCAAATGTTTTGTTAAATTATTCAAATATCAACATAAAATCTTAAAGGGCCTACTATTTTGTATTGATTGTATATTGAGGAAAAAAGAGGTAGAGTTTTTCCTAATAACTCTATGAATCACCTGTTCTTCTGTCAAAAACTATTTTATGCTTGTATTCCATGCAATGCTTAATTAAATGCACATTAAAACATAAAAGGCTTTTTTAGTTACAATATTTTATTGACAATGGATTTTAATTTAATGTTAAAATGTGTGTTAATTGGGTTAATGATAACTTTCTGTTGAAAGGCTGTGAGGATTTGAAGATAGAATGTTGAACTTCAACTATGATGTCACAATGTTTCTAGAATTCGTTTGAGCATTTGGAGATTTCACTAAAACATCAGATTACTTTAATCAGTGTTTGATCAGTTTGAGTTGAAGTTAAATTTGAGCTAGAAAACATGGAGCACAAGTTCATCGCCACATCTTTTAATGTGTTTGACGAAGTTCGTTTAGAGGGCGAACACACAGACGTCATCATCATCGTCAATGGCAAAGAGTTTAAAGCTCACAAGATCATCCTTAGTGGCTGCAGCCCTTACTTTAGGTAAGGACATGCAGGAACATGCTTTGCCATTGTACAATGTCTAATTTAGAAGTGACATCTTTTGAAATTTTAAACCATTTGCTCCACAGGGCACTCTTCTCCACCCGATGGACCAACGTGGAGAAACATTCCTATGATATTCAAGGAATCTCCTCAGACACCATGTCTCTAATGATTCAATACGCATATGCAGGAGCTGTCCACATCTCTGAGGAGAACGTGTTGGAGCTCTTGGTGGCGGCTGATCAGTTTTTAGTTTCAGATCTTATAGATGCTTGCTGCAAGTTCCTGGAGGAAAACGTGTGCCTTCAGAACTGCATTGGCATCTGCATGTTCACAGAGCATTTTTACTCCTGCTCAAAGCTCCACCGCAAAGCAAAGCTTTACACTCTTCAGCACTTTGAGGAGGTGCAGCAAGAGTCTGAGGAGTTCCTGGATCTCTCGCTGGAACGTCTAGGTGAGATGATCGCTCAGGATGAGCTGAATGTCAAAACGGAGGAGGTGGTTTTTGAGGCCGTCCTCCGCTGGATTGATCACTCACCTGAAAACAGGAGAGAACACATCGCTGTGCTTCTGCCAAAGGTAAGACAGAGACAAATTCATCATAGTTTTGCTTTATTGTTTATCAAACCAAGAAGTAATCAATATAATAATCAATATCAGTCAATATACTGATCCGACTTACGGTTTTCCTAAAAAAGCTGATTAAAACTTGGAAAAACTCCCATAGACTTTCATTGACGTAATGTTCAGATTTTCAAACTGTCCCAACTGTCAAAAATTCAATCTGAGCCATAGAGACTCATTAAACTCTTCTATCTATCTATCTATCTATCTATCTATCTATCTATCTATCTATCTATCTATCTATCTATCTATCTATCTATCTATCTATCTATCTATCTATCTATCTATCTATCTATCTATCTATCTATCTATCTATCTATCTATCTATCTATCTATCTATCTATCTATCTATCATCTGACTATTTCTAGCCATCTCAGCAACCACCCAGAACACCATGGCAACCGCCCAGAATACCCTAGCAACTGTGTAGCAACCACCCAGAACACCATAGCTACCACCAAAGTGTCCTAGCAACCACCCTAGCAACCACCTGAGTACCCTAGTAACCACGTAGCAATTCCTTAGTTACCACCCTGAGTACCATAGCAACCACACAGACAACCGCATAGTAACCACCCTAGCTACCACCCCAAGTACCTTAGCAACCGCATAGCAACCACCCTAGCAACCACCTGAGTACCCTAGCAACCGCATAGCAAGACCTTAGCAACCACCCCGAGTACCTTAGCAACCGCATAGCAACCACCTGAGTACCCTTGCAACCACATAGCAAGACCTTAGCAACCACCCCGAGTACCCTAGCAACCGCATAGCAACCACTCTAGCAACCACCTGAGTACCCTAGCAACCACATAGCAACACCCTAGCAACCACACCAAGTACCTTAGCAAACGCATAGCAACCACCCTAGCAACCACCTGAGTACCCTAGCAACCACATAGCAAGACCTTAGCAACCACCCCGCGTACCCTAGCAACCACATAGAAACAACTCTAGCAACCACCTGAGTACCCTAGCAACCGCATAGCAACCACCCTAGCAACCACCCTAGTAACCACCCCAAGTACCTTAGCAACCGCATAGCAACCACCCTAGCAACCACCTGAGTGCCCTAGCAACCACATAGCAAGACCTTAGCAACCACCCCGATCTGACTATGATCTATCTATCTATCTATCTATCTATCTATCTATCTATCTATCTATCTATCTATCTATCTATCTATCTATCTATCTATCTATCTAAACTACTAACTAAAACTTTAAACTTTTCAAACTATTTCAAACTTTAAACTCCAAACTGTTTCAAACTTTAAACTTCAAACTATTTCAAACTTTTCAAATTATTTCAAACTTTCTGGTCTAGCTTTTTCAAGCCAACTTAAAGTTTGTCTACAAACTTTTTGATCTAGTTCAATATAATGTTTCAGTTCCACCTTAAATTAGTTGGGTTTTTATTTGCAAGTATTTCCCCATAGACAGAGATTGATAATAAAGGCCACACCTGGTTCGCTTCCCTCACTGTGCTTCAGGTTCGAATGGGGTTGATGTCACCAGAGTACTTCAGGAGTAATGTAAGGAACAATGCACTGTTGTTGGAGAATGAGGCGTGTTCGTCCATTCTCAACAGTGCATTGAGGGCCATTTTTGACCTCCACAAGGAGGAACCCAGCGGTTCAGACCAACTGACACGCCCACGTCTGCCATCTGAGATTCTATTGGCCATTGGAGGGTGGAGCATAGGCAATCCCTCCAATGCAATTGAGGCATATGATACAAGAGCAGACCTTTGGGTTGATGTGACTCCAGAGGATGAGCGTCCCAGAGCCTACACTGGTACAGTGGTCCTCGATGGGTTTGTCTACTGTATCGGCGGCTTTGATGGCAAGAATTATTTCAACAGTGTCAGGAAATTCGATCCCATCTCGCATACTTGGCATGAGGTAAGCATTGTTACTTATCCAAGTATCAACTAGTTTACTCTTACTATTAACAAATATTGTGACTTTGGACTGTGTATGGACCTACCTAGTCAGCTTTTCTGAGCAACATGCGCACATTTGAACATCAAAAATGTTGTTAGGGTAGGTAGCTCACTGGTATTTGAAACAGCCATGGTGTTTATCTTTTGGTGTTGTCCAAAAAAATACCGTGATGGCACCAAGTTATCAGATGGTAATATCATAGTACTTTGAAATATACCATACCACTTGGTTATAATATTTATATGGTATTTAAAGACACTGTAAGGAATACTGCAGTATTTGGTAATATCCAGCGAATTGTGTTGTTACCATGGCGAATTATGGTATTCCCCCCCCCCCCTATAAGCTGTTCATATAAGCAACTCTCTTTGTTTTGTGTTGTCTTTGCATTACACACTAGGTGGCTCCCATGTACGAACGGCGATGTTATGTTAGTGTCGCTGTTCTGGACGGACTCATTTATGCCATGGGTGGTTTTAATGGACTTAATGGACGGCTAAGAACAACAGAACGCTACGATCCAAACACCAACCAGTGGACAATGTTGGCGCCCATGAACGAACGGAGGAGTGACGCCAGCGCCACCTCACTGCAGGGCAGGGTAAGAACATTCACCCAAGTCAAACACCTTGCAAAAGTCATTTCATGGTTTAGGAGCATGTCACTATCAGTGTGTTAATTCTATTGTATTTGTGTGCATTTGGCAGGTTTATATCTGTGGTGGTTTTACTGGGATGGAGTGTCTCTTCACAGCTGAGAGCTTTAACACAGAAACAAACCAGTGGACTCTCATCGCTCCCATGAGCAGCCGTCGCAGTGGTGTCGGTGTGATCACTTATGGGAATCTAGTTTATGCTGTGAGTATTATACACACATGTACAGCAATATGACAATACAAAATAAGGTGTTTAAATGTGACATTATCAACTGTACAAAAATAGATAGGCCTACTCAGAAGTGCATGCATGAGTGCAAAACCTTGTGTGGTTGCTGAGCCATATATTGACAGATAAATGCACATTTATGTTTCAAGGTTGGTGGTAATGATGGTGCCAGTCGTTTGCAAAGTGCAGAAGCCTACAACCCTCTCACTGACAGCTGGTGTGATATCGAATCTATGATCAATCCACGCAGCAACTTCGGCATTGAGGTGAGATATTGACATCTAATGAGGATTCAGCTGAAACAACAGTTTTTAAAGACTCTCATTGGTCGTATGCTGAACATGTTTCATTAGTAACAGTTATTTGATTCTCCAAACTTCAGGTTATGGACGATCAGCTGTTTGTTGTTGGTGGATTTAATGGATTCAGCACCTGCTCTAATGTGGAGTATTACGACCAAAGGACAAATGAATGGTAACATTTACAAACAATACAGATCACTGATCATTTCACAATGCATGATGCAATGCCTACAAATTAATAGTGACCTAATTGTGCAAAAAAGAAAACACATTTTTTTTGAAGGTCCCATTAGTTAACATAATTATTTCATGCAATAACTAATATTAACTAATAATGACCAATACATTTGTTAGTTAGAGTATTTGTTAATCATTGTTTGGTAAAAATAACACAACTTATTTAATGTAAAATCCTGATCAACACATTCATGTGATGCACATTCTATATTAATGCAGCTGCATTGCGTAGCCACAATAAATAACCTCACATACAAATATGGCAGAAGAAGAATGAAGTGTTTAAAGTCATCATGAAATGCCACGTGCAATCCATCTTCTGTCATGTGAAGTATTTCTGAGTCAAACAAAATGTTAAAGGAGAAAGAATGGATGGGACTTCATTGTATCTGTAGAACTGATTTGATGGTGAAAAGAGTCTTTATGTGACTTTCTCTATATCTTTTTCCGCACAGGGAAGAGGCATGTGACATGAGCATTTCCCGCAGTGCTGTGAGCTGCTGTGTAATATCCGGGTTACCTGATGTCTCACAGTATGTGGTCAATCGAGACTCTCTCCAGATATCAGAAGATGAGACAGTGATTGATCCACCTCCCCTTCCTGAAGAAACATCATAGCAGCAGTGACTTGCCACATGATATGATTAAATGCAGTTAAAAAAAAACCAGTGTTGGATTGTGCACTTTAAAGTCGGCATGAAATGCAAGTTGCATTTGTCTTTTCTTCCCTATTGTGACATATATCCGAGTAAAAAGGCTTCTGGAGCAGGGCTTGATTTTGTCCATAGAGTGGAGCAGGTATCACATCACTTTGTAGGCCAACCGGCAGTTATACTGCCTTCACGTGCTATCGGAAATTTGATAATTCCCATTTCTGAAGTCATGATTATGAGCTTGTTGCATTCAAGTGCTTTGTTGTCGGAATGAACAGGAATCATGGAGGACACAGGTTTGTTCTTGCCTATTAATTAGGAGAATCGTATTCAAATTAAAATTATATTGTAATAAAATTGTAGTGTCACATGCACTGACAACAATATAACCTAAACATTTCATTTCGATGCCATCCAGATGCTATCCAGAAAACGTACTCGGGTTACTTATGTAACCTCGGTTCCCTGAGATAAGGGAAGGAGTACTGTGTCGAAAGACGCATTATGGGATATAGGTTCTCCTATTCTCGAATACTGAAGCATTTATAAAATCACGCAGTGCTACTGCACAGTAGAGGCTGACATTTTTTCATGGGATTTTCGTGGGATTCCTGCAGGATGGGAGTCATCTTTGCTATTAATCACGGGATTTGGACGGTACAGGATAAATGGTTAACGGGAGCAGACGGGAGCGGGAATCAACCAATAGCAAAGACGACAAAAAAAGTAAATGCACCATTTTGTAGTTTCCTTTTAATACGCCTACAATGTAACGCAATTAAAAAATAACTACACGACCCAGCCGTCCCAGAAGCCATAAGTGCTTTTTGTCACGGCTTCCCGCCGGAATTCAAAGAGCAATTTATCCCCGCAACAAGTACTCCTTCTGAGCGTAGCTTCAGTGTTACGGGAAGACTGATAGAGGAGAGGCGTTCTACCCTCAATCCAGAAAATGTAGATGCAATTTTGTTCCTACACAGCAACATATAACTAAGATGGACTCATTATGCAAGAGCATAATTGATGAAAATCGTTAACATGTAATTAAAAAAAAATATAAATGTATTGTTTACTCAACAATAAATGAGTAAAATGCAGCTTTATGTGGTGTTTGGGTTTATTAAACTATTGTAGACATGGTGTGAACTATGTACTGTTTTTCTTTTATTTGCTGTCTTCCATTTTCTGGAGAAAATCTAGAAACAGGGGCTCAGCAGCTGGTCTAAAACAGGATGGAGAGCAGATTAAATCAAATTCTATGTATTAACAAGTTAACTAAACACTAATTGAAGAAAAAAAATATATGGGAGCGGTACAGGAGCGGGAGTCAGTTTAAACAGGAGCGGGATGGGATGGGATTATTTTTTAAACTTTGGTCTGGGAGTGGGACGGGACAAGATTTCTTTCAATGGGAGTGGGACGGGACAGGAGTGAAAATCCACTCCCGTGTCATCCTCTACTGCACAGTCAAAACGGAGTCGAGACTACTCGCGCGCTATTGGCTGGCCAGTGGTAACTGCATGAACCAATGGCAGAACAGCGTATCTGAGCAAACCTATGGGCGCTAAACCCGTGACGCTGGACACAGAAGCCCGCGAACTGACCGCAAAAGCCCGCGAAGGGCGCCCTTAAAATACGCTGTAATGCCCCAAAAACGTCAGGTTAATTCGACTGAAGCGAAGGTCACCTGTTGTTTTAGCGCCATTGCACGGCAGCCTACGCAGTACTCCTTCCCTTATCTCAGGGAACCGAGGTTACATAAGTAACCGAGTACATTCCCTTTCAAACGGTCAGTCGTACTGCGTCGAAAGACGCATTATGGGAGACTATTTAATCCCGCCGTGCTATGAAGCGGAATGGTATGTACTCCCTCAGTTTGAGCACTATAAGGGGGCCCAAGACTAGAGTTCTTGACATATCATGATATATATTTATATATATATATATATATCTCCCTATTCATACTGGGCTCATAGAGGCCAGCAATTAAGGGGAAAAAATATTCAGTCATGCATTGAGCATATGAAGATCCAGATGCCTAACTAATAAGGACGGGTTACCCGTTAATGCTTATTATTATACAGCAAGGATCTGTGCCTGCAGCGCAGGGACTTCCAGGCTGTAGAATCTGGTAAAAGTAGATGGTGAGGACCAGCCTGCCGATCTACAGATGTCACCAATAGACACTCCACTAGACCACGCCCAGGAGGAGGCCATGCCTCCTGTGGAGTGAGCTTTGACACCTATGGGACATTGAAGGCCCATAGTATCGTATGCTAGCGCTATTGCGCCAACTAGCCATCTGGCTAGACTTTGCTTGGTGACCGGAAGTCCCTTAGTGCGGCCAGCAAAGCTTACAAAGAGCTGCTCCGACTGCCTAAAGTGGGAGGACCGCTCAAAATATGCTCTGAGCGCCCTAACAGGGCAGAGCAGGTGTAACTGTCTCTCATCCTCAGAGGGTGGAAGAGCAGAAAGAGTGATTACCTGTGCTTTGAATGGTGTTGAAAGCACTTTAGGCACATAGCCATGACTTGGTTTGAGGATGACTTTAGAATCACCTAAAATGGAATTCCATTAGAAAATGGAAGAAGCTAAACATGACTGTCAATCTCCCTCGGACTGGGGCTCCATGCAAGATCTCACCTCGTGGGGTCTCAATGATCCTAAGAAAGGTGAGAAATCAGCCCAGAACTACACGGGAGGAGCTGGTCAATGACCTGAAAAGAGCTGGGACCACCGTTTCCAAGGTTACTGTTGGTAATACACTAAGACGTCATGGTTTGAAATCATGCATGGCACGGAAGGTTCCCCTGCTTAAACCAGCACATGTCCAGGCCCGTCTTAAGTTTGCCAATGACCATGTAGATGATCCAGAGGAGTCATGGGAGAAAGTCATGTGGTCAGATGAGACCAAAATAGAACTTTTTGGTCATAATTCCACTAAACGTGTTTGGAGGAAGAAGAATGATGAGTACCATCCCAAGAACACCATCCCTACTGTGAAGCATGGGGGTGGTAGCATCATGCTGTGGGGGTGTTTTTCTGCACATGGGACAGGGCGACTGCACTGTATTAAGGAGAGGATGACCAGGGCCATGTATTGCGAGATTTTGGGGAACAACCTCCTTCCCTCAGTTAGAGCATTGAAGATGGGTCGAGGCTGGGTCTTCCAACATGACAATGACCCGAAGCACACAGCCAGGATAACCAAGGAGTGGCTCTTTAAGAAGCATATCAAGGTTCTGCCGTGGCCTAGCCAGTCTCCAGACCTAAACCCAATAGAGAATCTTTGGAGGTGTTTCTCATCGACAGGCCAGAAACCTGACTGATCTAGAGAAGATCTGTGTGGAGGAGTGGGCCAAAATCCCTCCTGCAGTGCAAACCTGCTGAAAAACTACAGGAAACGTTTGACCTCTGTAATTGCAAACAAAGGCTACAGTACCAAATATTAACATTGATTTTCTCAGGTGTTCAAATACTTATTTGCAGCTGTATCATACAAATAAATAGTAAAAAAAAATCATACATTGTGATTTCTGGATTTTTGTATTTTAAGATTATGTCTCTCACAGTGGACATGCTCCTACGAGGACAATTTCAGACCCCTCCATGTTTTCTAAGTGGGAGAACTTGCAAAATAGCAGGGTGTTCAAATACTTATTTTCTTCACTGTACAGTATATATAGTGCAATTACAAGTGTTGTATTATATCATATGGTAACTTACAGGCCTATTAATTAGAAATAAAGTCTACATAATGTAAACAATAATTGTCTCGACGAACTTTTTTATCTAGTTAGAAATAATGTTTTTGAAGATGGCCTAAGGTTGTGTTCAAAGCTTGTTGATGTAATTAAAAATTACAAATGGTTAGTACATTTCTCAAAAATGTCAGCTTTCCATTTTTCAAATACAGTGAAAGGAGTATTCAAGAAAAATTCAAGTTTTGTAAATCCATTTATTGGAGCTGTGAAAGCACAGATGGATATTTTTGGAACAGCAGTTCAGTTTTTATTTATATTTATCTGTAATAACTGCAAAACATATTCTATTTCTGATGCATTTTCTATTCAGTAATATCTATTTATTACATGATTGTGAAACATAAGAATATTAATGTTTGTAAATAAATACATAATTTATTGGAGATATTTGAAAGGCTCAGATATAAATTACAGGTCAGTCTTTCAAAAGTGCAAATAAAACAGAACACATACTAGAACAAAAATCATACATATACAACAACAACAAAAAATCTGAAGTAATTACAGTATTGATTTAACATTAATAATACAAAATGCTTTTGAGATAATAAACAGTCGGAGGCTGTTATAATATATACAGTACATTATATTACAAAAGAGCATTTTTCAAGTATCTGTGAATAAAAACCCCAAATAAAGTATTAAAGCGTCCATGAAATCATGGACAATTCTTGTTTATTCTTCTCTTCTCTAATCTTCTCTTCTCTTCTCTTCTCTTCTCTTCTCTTCTCTTCTCTTCTCTTCTCTTCTCTTCTCTTCTCTTCTCTTCTCTTCTCTTCTCTTCTCTTCTCTTCTCTGATGGAGAAGCCTCGCCCTGTTCGCTCTTGTTCCAGAAGCATCTCACAACTTCATGTCGACTCATTGTTGTTTGGACAGTTGATCCGAGAGCCAGTCCAGTCCTTCATATAAGCCTGACCCCTGAACCGCACATGTGGCCTGGACGAACCACTGCGAGAGAGACAGAGAAACACACGTGACCTCACACACCTCCAGCTCCGCGTCTGCATTGAGTCTGTGTGTCACACACTCACCTGTCTTCCTCTCAGCGCGTGTAAACCCAGTCTGTCTGTCAGCTCAGAGACCGCCATGGCTTTGGGTAAATCCTGCTTGTTAGCAAGAACTAACAGAACGGCGTCTCTCATCTCATCCTCCGCCATCATCATATTTAGTTCCTCTGCTGCCGTTTCAATCCTCTCGCGATCACTGCAGTCCACCACGAAGATCACACCCTGAATCACACACATGGCATCTTGTAAATAAAACCACATTTGGGCAAACCGAGTCACTAAATAGAGATAAAAACTCTGTTACCTTAGCGTTCTGATAGTAATGTCTCCAGAGGCCTCTGATGACCGTCTGACCGCCGACATCCCACACAGTGAAGGAGATGTTCTTATATTCAACGGTCTCCACGTTAAAACCTAGAGAGGAGGAGGATGGCAGATTATGAGTTAGACATGACGTGACCATAAGGGTCATAAGGGTCAGTGAATAAATACGCTTTCCGTTGATGTATGGTTTGTTATGATAGGACAATATCTGGCCGAGATACAACTATTTGAAAATGTGAAAAGTCTAATATTGAGAAAATCATGACTTCACTCTAAAAATGCTGGGTTAAAAACAACACAAGTTAGGTTGAAAATGGACTAACCCAGCAATTGGGTTGTTTTAAGCAAACATGTAACCCAATCACTAGGTTAAAACAACCCAATTTCTGGGTTAGTCCATTTTCAACCCAACTTGTGTTGTTTTTAACCCAGCATTTTTTTTTAGAGTGTATGATTATGAGTTAGACATGACGTGACCTTCACTTAAAAAAATTTTTTTTTATGATCCTGTTCACTTTATTTAAGCAATTCATCTTGATTTAACACAATTATATCAGGTTTCTGGCTCAAGTGTAATTGATTCATGTTAAACTGACTTAAAACCGTTACTCTTTGACATAACTTTGATGTTTTAATTTTGAAATAACATGTTTCAATCAAGTAACCCAATCAAACAAGACTTTCACTTCCCATCATGCTTTGCAAAGGGGCTGAGTTTCGGATTCGGAGAGTAAATGTTTTAATAAAGTGCTATTTGATGCATTTTAACGAGACTTTTTAATGCTTAATGTTTTGTTATGTTGGTATTTAAAAGTTTGAGTTATGTTAGTGTTTAGTGTAGAGCATGTGCTTGGGGTGAGGATCTGCTAATAACAATTAAAGTTATTTTAATAATAAAAAACATCTACTTTGGGCATGTGATGGATGTAACAAAATCATCTTTTGGCTAGCCAATAAGATCTTGTAAAAGGTTTGGTAAATGTTGTAAAAATAGTATTTCACTAAATAAAAATAATCAATTAAACTGGATTACTTGTTTTTATATTCATTTTAGAATAATTAAATTGAATAGTTTTAGACAAAATTAAGAATGTTAACCTGATTTAACTAAATGGCATTGAATTAACCTTAAGTAAAAAAAACTTAAATTTGAATTAAATTCAACATAACCCAATTACGTGGAACCGGTTGACATAAAAAAAGTAAGTAAATCCAACGTAACATTTTTTGAGTGTTGGTCATAAGGGTCAATGAATAAACAAGCTTTCCATTGATGTATGGTTTATGATAGGACAATATCTGGCCGAGATACAACTATTTGAAAATGTGAAAAGTCTAAATATGGAGAAAATCTCCTTTAAAGTTGTTCAAATGAAGTCCTTAGCAATGCATATTACTACTAATAATACATTTTTGATATATTTACATTAGGACATTTACAAAATATCATCATGGAACATGATCTTTACTTAATATCCTAATGATTTTTGGCATAAAAGAAAAATGTATCATTTTGACCCATGCAATGTATTGTTGGCTATTGCCACAAATATGAGGGACATAGAAAATAATTAACGCAGGAATTTATGAATTATTCAAGTATTGCTTTGAGTTTCTTACCAATAGTTGGAATAGATGAGACAACTTCACCAAGTTTGAGTTTGTAGAGGATTGTCGTTTTCCCTGCTGCATCCAGACCAACTTGGAGAAGAAATATTTACATTTATTCCACAATGGAAATGCACAAGATTCAAAAATTCACATATTTATCCAAATTAATACGCATATATTCGCCATAGAGAAATTATAGTTTGTTCAAAAAAGAGTAAAGAACATTTTGAGGGGGGAAATGTACTCACCCATAAGCAACCTCATCTCCTTTTTCTTCCAGAGACGCGAGAAAATGTTCGAGAAGAAGATTCCCATGTTTAAAAGTGCAGATGAAAAGCTGTTCGCTGTACTCGGTCCAAAACAAACGTCCAGAGGCAGAGGCTCAGATTGCTAGTCTGATGTTGGTGTGTGTGTGTGTGTGTGTGAGAGTGTTTATATAGTCTTTTTGCTTTCGGTTTGACTGACAGCTCGACACCGCCACTCTCACACAAGTCGCGCGCAGTTTCTCTCGTTGCAAATCCAACGCGTTCGAAATGACGTCACGTACTGTATCATTTGAGTAAACAAATCTCGAGACGATGTAAAGTTTAAAATCTCTTCGCTGGATAATGAATTTAGATGAGCTGCTGTACATCTGACGAGGATGTTTCTTCTCTTTTTCAGGCTAAACATAGCCCAGTTTCTGAAGTCTAGCCGAGTTTCATTTCATATTATATTAGGTTGAAATCACAAAAAATGTGCCTAAATAAAAATCCTCAGGCATTTTTGAGTAAAGGTTGGCCGACCTATTATTGTTGAAGGGTTTTGATGCACAAAATGGTTGTTAAATAAAAAAAATCGTAGCTGTTTAGCAACATTTAAGACATTCTGTGGAGGAAATGTCACTCTTAATATGATTTTATGTAACCTAGTACAAGTACAAAGTTCAACACACATAATAATAATAATAATAATTATATATATATATATATATATATATATATATATATATATATATATATATATATATATATATATATATATATATATATATATATATATATATATAAATTTTTTTATTATTATTTTTTTTTTAAATAGCACATGTATTTATTTGGCACTTTTTAAATTATTCAATGCCACGAGAACAAGAGGTATTAGGTAGATACTCACATTAACATGAAAAAAAAATTCATAAAAAATTCAATAAAAAAAGATTTATATATAATTTAAAGTCATTTATAAAATATGAGAACTTTGGTTTGCCTTGAGTCCACTTATTTTTATTTATATGGTATTTTCTTAATAAAATAAATAACTGTGTACTATGTTGTTCTTTAATATGTTGAGTATAAAAAGCACATAAAATACAAAAATGTCCATCATAAACTTTGTATTTATTTTCTAAATCTCTCCAAACTAATTTTGAGTAAATACAGAGAAAAAAACAGATGCAAAATAGATTGTTTTTAAATATTAAATATTTCCCAAACACGCCTAGCATGATAAATCCTGTGAAGTAAGACACCTCCTTAATTTAGCTATTAACACAAAGCTTATTTGGCGATTTCCCATGCTTTGACCTGAGAGATATGACCAAATAAACAATACCAAATTAATCTTTGTTTGGACACGTGATACAGCACGTGACGTCATTTCGAACGCGTTGGATTTGCAACGAGAGAAACTGCGCGCGACTTGTGTGAGAGTGGCGGTGTCGAGCTGTCGATCAAACCGAAAGCAAAAAGCCTACATAAACACTCACACACACACACCGTCCTCACACTAGCAGTCTGAGCCTCGTCCTCTGAACATCTATTTTCACTAAAACAGCTTTTCATTTGCACTTAAAAAAAAATGGGCGTCTTCTTCTCGAACATTTTCTCACGGCTCTTTGACAAAAAAGAGATGAGGTTACTTATGGGTGAGTACTTTTTTTATTTCTCGAAAATGTATGTTTTTTTTAAATTCTTATTCAATTTTGAACAAATATTGCTCTAGTGCATATCGTTGATACGTGAAATGTAATAAAATACTCCAATTATGAATCTTGTGCATTTTCATAATGTAATAAATGTAAATATTTCTTCTCCAAGTTGGTCTGGATGCAGCAGGGAAGACGACAGTCCTCTACAAACTCAAACTTGGTGAAGTTGTCACAACCATTCCAACTCTAGGTAAGAAACTTCAGGTCAAACACATGTTTTAATGCTTCAGATCAAATGTAGTATCATATTTCCTAATGACTGAGAGTCTGATTCTCTGTAGGTTTTAATGTGGAGACCGTTGAATATAAGAACATCTCCTTCACTGTGTGGGACGTCGGCGGTCAGGACATTATCAGACGCCTCTGGAGACATTACTATCACAACACTAAGGTAATGATCAGGTGTTCAGGTCAATATGTAATATATTATTATATCACTTCAAATCTAACCAGCTGCTTTATGAAATGCACTGAACAAAGTGTGTGTGTGTGTGTGTGTGTGTGTGATTCAGGGTCTGATCTTTGTGGTGGACACCAGTGATCGTGAGAGGATTGAAACGGCAGCAGAGGAACTAAAAATGATGGTAAGTCATCCATGATCTGAGTATATCATCAGATTATTTACCCCTCTGGTGTTGTTTGAAATTACCTTTTTTACCTCAATTAAATTATTGTACTATATTTTAGTCAGATAATATTTTTTATTTAATGTTTTAATGGGATTTTAATGGTAAATTATGCTTATGAGCAATTCTGTAATTACAAAATAAAACCGGAGGGTTACGCGTGTCCTGGTTAAAATCGCTTATTTCTCTGGATTTAAACATTCTTGGGAACATTTGGGATAATGTAAGTACACAAGTCAACTAAATATATATAACACTGTTCTAGTGGCTTTTGAGTATTTCAATCTAAAAATCTTACATATTGTGCCTTTAACTTTTTGAAATGACCTTTTTTACCTCAATGAAATGATTGTACTATATTTTAGTCAGATAATATTTTTTATTTAATGTTTTTATGGGATTTTAATGGTAAATTATGTTTTTGAGCAATTCTGTAATTGGAGATACATTTTGCATGTGAAAAAGTTAAAGGCACAATATGTAAGATTTTTAGATTGAAATACTCAAAAGCCACTAGAACAGTGTTATATATATTTAGTTGACTTGTGTACTTACATTATCCCAAATGTTCCCAAGAATGTTTAAATCCAGAGAAATAAGGGATTTTAAGCAGGACCTGCGTAACCCTCCGGTTTTATTTTGTAGAAACCATGGAAACACCAAAGCCGCTTTAATATCTGGTGTGTTTTATTAGACACTGTTTGGATCATTCATGGACAGAAACTGATCATTGTTCTCCAGCTCAACACAGTTAGTCTGATTGTTTAAATCTGGTGCTCTTGATTTACCGGACATATTTTTATAAGATAAAAGTTATTTTTTTTAAACAATTTAATGTTGCATAATTAGAAAAATGACTATTTAGGGCTTTTATAAATAACAAAAATGAAATATTACCAAAAGTAATGTCAAATATAATGATACATAATGGAAAAAATACAATTCGGACAACAAGAAATCATGATTTTCAGCAATATAAGACACTTTTCACAGAAAATATCTTATGACATCTTGTGATCCTTGACAATGAGTAACAAATAATTAAAATAATTAAAAATATAACCATTTAAAAAAATGTCAAACTTAAACTTTGGAGCACAGACGGAAGTTTGGTCTCTTTTTAAAGACAACGCTTTGCAGATTATTGCTGAAGTGAAGAAAAGTTATACAATTTTAAATTTATTGTTATGAAAAATGCACAAAAATAACATTTTCAATTTTTATATGAAATGTTTATTTTCCAAAACACGTTTTACTCTAAAACTGTGGGGGGAAATTTCACGAAAATCACAAAATAAAAGAGCTGTGTTCCAAATTTGAGGTTGATATCTCAAAAAATGAGCTTTCAGTCAGATTTTGTTTGTGCGCAGTACCAAACGCTTCCACTAGAGGAAATTCGCCTCCCATTCATTTCCTTTTACCCTTTTCGAATCATGTCTATGATTGTTTTTTGTGTGTTCACACAGCAAGTGCCAAAACCTTTATCAAGTTTCATACCATTCCGATAAAAAATGAATTTTTCGGTCAAAAATGACTGAACAGTACCAGAGGGTTACACCAGCTCAGTATAATCACAGTCTCCATGTAATATTGTGTACATGCCTAAATCCATTTGACCCTTTTCAGCTGGCGGAGGATGAGATGAGAGACGCCGTTCTGTTAGTTCTTGCTAACAAGCAGGATTTACCCAAAGCCATGGCGGTCTCTGAGCTGACAGACAGACTGGGTTTACACGCGCTGAGAGGAAGACAGGTGAGTGTGTGACACACAGACTTAATGCAGACGCGGAGCTGGAGGTGTGTGAGGTCACGTGTGTTTCTCTGTCTCTCTCGCAGTGGTTCGTCCAGGCCACATGTGCGGTTCAGGGGTCAGGCTTATATGAAGGACTGGACTGGCTCTCGGATCAACTGTCCAAACGATGAAACACTACAGAAGAAAATACACTACATCATTACTGACTGTATATATCTCCAGATCTGTTTTATTTTGAGATATTCATGGGATATTGGTAAACATTTTTATATATAATTCTAATGCACTGTATATTTAACTTACCACTGTAAAGACATTTTTAAATAATTTTTGTACTGCCTTCAATATGTGCCTTTCAAACATCTTCAATAAATTTAGTATTTATTTACAAACTTTTGTTATCAATTAAAAACTGTGGTACCAATGACCACAGTACCGATCAATAACAGAAATAATGATCAAAATATAGCTGCAAGCAGCAATTATCGGGCAAAGCACAACAGAAGCAAACGAGGAAGCGAATGAGTAAAGACATTTGGAGACAATTTTAAGCAAAAAGGTTGAAAACCCCCATAAAAACATTGAGTTGTACAGAGCCAATTAAATGTTTTGTTTAATTATAGCGCCCCCAAGTGGAGCAGTCCCACCACCTTTTGGAGTGCCCCCATACATAAGCGTGTCAAATTTGGTGGAAAATCTCATTTCGTTTAGGATTTATAGACATTTTTAATTATGAGCATATAAAAAAATAACCCACACCTGACTGTGTTTGCATTTTTTTGCCACTTACTATCAAAATTTTGACATTTGACCTTATGCATATAGTCCGCCCGCTATGATTCAGATTTTCCTACATTGGTTTCGTTCGATCAGAAACGGTTTCGAAGATATTTGCGAAAGTTGTTTAAACGGTAAAATCACAACGTTGAACAAACCATGAGGCGAAACCTAGCATGTTTGGTATCGTTAGACTCGGGAAGGATTCAGGAATCTATGGATGTGAAGCTCCTGTGAAAATATGTCAACCACATCCAAAGTTATAAGCATGTGAATATTTGATCTCAAAACTTCTCAGGCTCCTTCAGGGCATTGCGCCGATGACAGAGTTTCGTAACAATACGCTAATGCGTTCATGAAACACAGCATTTTACAACAAAATACAAAATGGCTGATGTCCAGAATGGCTTATATGGAAAAATTGGATATAATTTGACACAGCATGTCACCCCAAAACTAATGAGACCACTTTTCTAACGCAAACCGTTCAGAAGTTTTCAAGCAAAAATAGCCCTTTTTCGTATCTCTGGACCAGTAGGTGGCGCTGTGCCGAAACACAGCCTCAGGTTATGCTTGTGATGACATGTACCAAGTTTGGCCAAAATACAATGAAGTGTTGACGATGAAGATCCATAGATAAATCAACCACATCCAAAGTTATAAACGTGAATATTTGATCTCGAAACTTCTCAGGCTCCTTCAGGGCATTGTGCCGATGACCGAGTTTCGTAACAATACGCTAATGCGTTCATGAAACACAGCATTTTACTACAAAATACAAAATGGCCGATGCCCATAATGGCCGATATGGAAAAATTGGATATAATTCGCCTCAGCATGCCGCCCCAAAACTACAGAGACCACTTTTCTAAACGCAAATCGTTCAGAAGTTACAAGCAAAAATAGCTATTTTTCGTATCTCTGGACCAGTAGGTGGCGCTGCACAGCCTAAGGTTATGCTTGTGATGACATGTACCAAGTTTGGCCAGAATACGATGAAGTGTTGCAGAGACACAGCCTTATGTCTATTTACGCAAGTGCCGCGTAAAATTAGTTTGTGTGTTATTCAAAAACACTTTTGATTAATCGACTTGAATTTCAAAACTTTAGTTGCCATTGTCTGAGGATCTGGGTCAATTTTCGTGCAAATCAGATAGACCGTATAAGAGGAGTTCAAAAAAGTTGTTTTTTTGGCGGGAAAATTGGCACTATCAAAAACAACATCACAAAAGAATTTTGTTTCTAGCCCTTACAGTAAGTGCAACTTTGGACAGGTGGTGGCGCTAGAGGGATTGAGTTAGAGACTCCAAATTTGCTATGGTGACAGTTCAGACTGTCCTCTATCAGTGTGCCAAATTTCATCACTTTCCCGCAAGTGGTTCTATGGGCGGCCATAGACTCAAGAGCGGAAGAAGAAGAACGCCAACGATTACAATAAGGGCAAAATAACTTTGTGTGATTTGTGTTTCAGCATACAAGCACTAAAATACACAAGTTACAGATACTAGAATCAAAAGGAACAGAAATAGATTTATGCTTATTGACATTTATTTACACCTGAAAAAAAAAAAATACTTGTTCTTCATGAGGGCAAGAGAATGAAACCCTTCCTAGGGAAAAGCTTCCACTGGTTACAGGAGGAAAAATAGTGGTTAAGGGTGTGATAGAAAAATATTGTATATGCTGAAACGTTGGGCTGTGGTTTGGTGTTCATGGTTTACAAAAAAAACAACATAATTGTCAATTTTTTATCATTCAATAATAATCACCACAGCAACAAATAAAACATCCTGTACATTAACTACCGATATAAATGAGCCGATCAAAAATACAGATGTTAGAAAATATCCACCAGTATAACAAACAGGCGTCGTGTCAAAAGCGGTTATTAGCGTACTAGAATATACCTCTTTAAAATTCAAGCATGTTAAAATAGGTTTGTTCTTCAAATATAAAACATGAATGGTTGCCCAACAACCAGTTTTCACACGCCTACTGTCACACAGGCCCGGATTCATTACACAACACACACACACACTCGAGTCAGCGTCCCACATAATCAGCCGGATAAAGCCTTCCTATGGAGAACAGCGTCAGAGGGAAGGAGGGAGACGCTCTTTGTCTTTCTAGCTCAAGGCACACAACAGAACAGATGGATTTCCCACATATGAACCCTGACCTTCTGTTGCCTGACACGTTTCCACCGATAAAGTGCAAATAACACAAGCTCCTTCTAGATAGACGATCATATTTCATGATATTAAAGCACTGATGTACTCACAAAATACACACTTGGTCCTAAAAGCCATCAAATCGAAATCAAAAGGCACAAAGAAACTGCAGTATTCACCTTTATCGGTCGAGCGAGTGTAAAGGAAAGCTGTATTTGAAGACTATATACATGATAATCAAGCAGAAGGAAGACCACGATCTCAATGCAACAGCACTGGAAAGTTATGATTTATGAACCAGCCACGGGTCATTCAGTTCGGCGAAGAGGAAAGGAAAAGACAATGGCTGTTTTCCCTTTTGTGGTTAGTCCGTTTATGAATTAAAAAATACAAATAAATACGTGTTAAACTGCACTGGTCCATGTTGGGTTCACCTTCATTATGAGAGAAACACATTATATTTGTGCCGTTCGCTGGCCGCACGCTGGACACCTGCGATAATGCGCTAAAGATGAAATCTTCAACATTTATAGGTTAGTAGTGTTGGTCTCTGTTAAAGGGATAGTTCACCCCAAAATGAAAATTAGCCCATGATTTATTCACCCTCAAGACATCCGAGGTGTGTATGATATTCATCTCTCAGACGATTACAATCAGAGTTATATTAAAAATGTCCTGGCTCTTCAAAGCTTTATAATGGCAGTGAATGGTTGCCTTGTTTATGAAGTCCATAAAAGTGCATCTATCCATCATATAACTGCTCCACACGGCTCCGGGGGTTAATAAAGCCCAATCATTTTATGATGGATAGATGCACTTTTATGATGATAGATGCACTTTTATGATGGAGGAATGCACTTTTATGATGATAGATGCACTTTTATGATGGAGGAATGCACTTTTATGATGAATAGATGCACTTTTATGATGAATAGATGCACTTTTATGATGAATAGATGCACTTTTATGATGGATAGATGCACTTTTATCATGATAGATGCACTTTTATGATGAATAGATGCACTTTTATGATGAATAGATGCACTTTTATGATGGATAGATGCACTTTTATGATGGATAGATGCACTATTATGATGGATGGATGCACTTTTATGATGGATAGATGCACTTTTATGATGGATGGATGCACTTTTATGATGGATAGATGCACTTTTATGATGGATAGATGCACTATTATGATGGAGGAATGCACTTTTATGATGGATAGATGCACTTTTATGATGGATGGATGCACTTTTATGATGGATGGATGCACTATTATGATGGATGGATGCACTATTATGATGGATGGATGCACTTTTATGATGGAGGAATGCACTTTTATGATGAATAGATGCACTATTATGATGGAGGAATGCACTTTTATGATGGAGGAATGCACTTTTATGATGGAGGAATGCACTTTTATGATGGATAGATGCACTTTTATGATGGAGGAATGCACTTTTATGATGGATGGATGCACTTTTATGATGGAGGAATGCACTTTTATGATGGAGGAATGCACTTTTATGATGGATAGATGCACTTTTATGATGGAGGAATGCACTTTTATAATGGATAGATGCACTTTTATGATGGATAGATGCACTTTTATGATGGAGGAATGCACTTTTATGATGGATAGATGCACTTTTATGATGGATAGATGCACTTTTATGATGGATAGATGCACTTTTATGATGGAGGAATGCACTTTTATGATGGATGGATGCACTTTTATGATTGATAGATGCACTTTTATGGACTTCATAAATGACACAACCATTCACTGCCATTATAAAACTTGGAAGAGTCAGGACATTTTTAATATAACTCTGATTGTATTCGTCTGAGAGATGAATGTCATATACACCTAGGATGACTTCAGGGCGAATAAATCATGGGCTAATTTTCATTTTTGGGTGAACTATCCCTTTAAAAGGAGAAATAAATGTGCCTGTTATTGCTATATCAAATTCAAAACATGAAACATTTCCAGGGAACATTTCACCCGAAATATAATGGAAAACAAAATATATAAAAACTGATTTTTAGACCTATTAAGATTTTTAGCATATGACAATTTTCTTGATAATTAAGGATATTTCAGCATAAATTTGAGTTTCTCTCAATGCTCATTTTTGAGAAATAATGTAGTGTATAATAATAATAGAAAAACAACTGTAATAATATTTAACAATTTAATACTTCACAATTTAAATAATGTCGTAATGAAAATTAGATTTGGTGCATTATAGAAATGAAAACTGGGTTTAAAATGTGCTTAATAATTATGAAAATAATGCATGTTAAATATAGTTTCTTAATTCCTCCTCATTTTGGGGTGAAATATGACCTGATTATCATGAAAAAATGCCACAGCGCAATATATATATATATAAACGGTATTTTAATGGTCTTAAAATAGGCTTCATTTTCTTTATGTAAAATATAACTTCTTATTCCCTCTTCCTAATTTTGGGGTGAAATATGCCCTGAACATGTTTCCGACAGGTTTCATGAGATGAGGAAGTGATGTTCACACACAACCATTTAAACATTTCCATTATAGTGGTGAATATGAATCCGGCCCCTTCAGATCCGGATCGCGTTTTCCGGATTCCATCTCTTAAGCGTCCTCATGTTTAAAATCAACAGGAATGTTAATCTCACACAGTGAGACTTACAGCATTCAGACTCAGAATGTGTCCGTAACACATCACATCTGCGTCATTTCTGCCGTCATTCGTCCCTCGCATGTTCACTCGCTCCCTGTGCTGTCAGTCGTCTGTGCAGTTTTTGGCAATGCCAGCATTGTCCGTTCAAGGGCACTCAGATCTGAGGCAACAAGTGCACTGGAAGCCCGGCGGGTTTGTGTCCGTTAACCCCGTATGAGCCGCAGTCTGGTCTGTCAGCGCTGGCTGATGGTCAAGGGCTCGGAGGTTTATGTAAGATGCCCTGCAGGTCCTCTGGAAGAGAGAGTATGATGCTCTCGATATGGGACTGTAGTTTGGGCAGAGTTCCTGGTTTGACAGGAAGTAGATCTTTCTCGGCCTGAGTCTGAGACACAACAGGAGATGAATTACACATTTTTACAATCAATCAAACAATCAACGTACCCAATACAAAACAAACCCTCCAAAGATGTGTGTTACAAGAAAATATTATTTCAGTGTTTCAAAATGTAATATTTAATTCAATGTGTTCCAATTAATTGTAAAATTTACTAGCAATAAAAATGTTACGACACCAAATTGAGAAAATCGCAGATGCAATATATATTTTCACCCAAAGTTGTAAATTAAACTATAAATATTGCATAAAATATTTATGACTAAAGCATTGTTTCCATCCCATGTGTTCAAGAGAATAAAGCCTTCACTTCCTGGGAAACAGGCGCAAAGTACCAGTAATAAAATAGTAAAAAATAGCTTCGAAGATATTTGCGAAAGTTGTTTAAGCGCTAAATCACAACGTTGAACAAACCATGAGGTGAAACCTAGCATGTTTGGTATCGTTGGACACGACAACGATTCGTGAATCTAAGGATGTGACTTAGTGTAAATAGCAATTATCGCTAAGAAAATCTGCTTTTTTCACTTAGTGCAAATAGCCACTGCCTAAAAAATAACCCACACCTGACTTTGATTGCATTTTTTTTTTAAATTTTGACATTTGACCTTATGCATATAGTCCGCCCGCTATGATTCAGATTTTCCTACATTGGTTTCGTCTCGATCAGACTAGCGGTTTCGAAGATATTTGCGAAAGTTGTTTAAACGGTAAAATCACAACGTTGAACAAACCATAAGGCGAAACCTAGCATGTTTGGTATCGTTAGACTCGGGAAGGATTCAGGAATCTATGGATGTGAAGCTCCCGTGAAAATATGTCAACCACATCCAAAATTATAAGCATGTGAATATTTGATCTCAAAACTTCTCAGGCTCCTTCAGGGCATTGTGCCGATGACTGAGTTTCGTAACGATACACTAATGCGTTCATGAAATACAGCATTTTTCTACAAAATACAAAATGGCTGATGTCCAGAATGGCCGATATGGAAAAATTGGATATAATTTGACACAGCATGCCACCCCAAAACTAACGAGACCACTTTTCTAACGCAAACCGTTTAGAAGTTTTAAAGCAAAAATAGCCATTTTTCGTATCTCTGGACCAGTAGGTGGCGCTGTGCCGAAACACAGCCTCAGGTTATGCTTGTGATGACATGTACCAAGTTTGGCCAAAATACGATGAAGTGTTTCAGAGACACAGCCTTATGTCCATTTACGCAAGTGCTGCGTAAAATTCGTTTGTGTTTTAGCATACTAGCACTAAAATACACAAGTTACAGATACTAGAATCAAAAGGAACATCATTTATTAATAAAAATTTGCTGCAATCAGGAAAGCCCGTCTCTTTTTTCCTACATAATTAATGACTTGCACTTCAGATGAAAACATGTTATGTTGCGTTCGGATGGCTGAGGTTTGGGAACGCAATCGTGTGAGACGCTTCTGTGATGCCATTATATCAAAGACAGACTTTGGCTCAGGCATTTTAGAATGATCAAACCAACATTAGAGATGCTGCGATGCGATTGGTCCGCTGGTTAATCCAGTTATCCAATCACATCCACTGTTGAAGAGAAGTTCAAGGGATTTATTCAGTGAATATGATTCAATCACAATTTATGTTTCCGCATACGTTGTTATATTCGGATCTTAAGATTTTGCATGCATCTTGTTGTTTCCATCCAGCAATTTTTATGCGATATCCCCGACTTTGCATAAAAGTAAGAGCATGGCTACATAGCTAATGAGAAGTGCACATAAGCCACACAAGGAAAGCCCCACTCTAGAAGCGTGGAGTTGCTGTAATACACACACAGAGGGACTGAAGTACTGACCAGTTTCTCCTTGAGTTTGAGCACCAGATCGACCGTCTCCACCTCCGTGTGTTTCTGTATCCGCAGCTGCAGGTCTTCCTCACAGAGCGCCTCCAGGTGAAGAGCTTCCAGCTTCTGCATCATCTCCTTCCTGCGGTTC